>JH651343.1:0-68667 GCA_000260095.1 Tetrahymena borealis
CCCCAACCCCAACCCCAACCCCAACCCCAACCCCAACCCCAACCCCAACCCCAACCCCAACCCCGTTTTAGGAGTCATAAATTATAAAATTTTAACTAATTATCATTCAAAATCAGATTAAATATAAGTACATTCTAACATCATAAAAAGTATAATTATTTAATTTTTCGTTGATTTAAAAAAAATCTTCAATTAATTGATTAGATTTAAATTCAATAATATATTTAACATAGTATAACCAAGATATTACTAGTATTTAAAAATAATAAACCAAGTGTCTCGAATAAATAAATCTTTTAAAAAAATTAGTATTTAGAGAGCTTTGTTTACAAATAGATGAATTTAAAATATAGTATTTTTACAGATTAAGGTATTCTTATTAAATTAGAAAAGTTTTTAAATTCTATCACAGTAAAATATTAAAAAAATATTATTTAAATTATTTGAGAGAATTCTATAATAACAAGAATACAAATAGTGGAAAAGAAAATAGATTTTGTTCGGAAAAAAAAATAAATTATGATATTACCAATAATTGATATAACTAGTTTTAAAAATATATATATAAATTCTCTATAAACTATCATTACGAATGAGATTCTAGGCTATTTTTAGAAATTATTATTTTTCAAAATGAATTGATTAAAAATATAGTATCCATTTAACTGAAGACAAACATAGAATTTATTTCATTAAACATAAAAACATATTAAAACCATATTAGAAAAATGTTTAATGCTGAACTAATTTAATTACTCAGATAAACATGATTGAAATTACAATCTGCAAACATAAAATAGATTAAAAAATTAAAAATTATAAAAAAGGAACATTAGTAGCATATAAATATACTAGATTATTAAATGAATAATAAAAAAATATTTGAAATAGATTTAATTATTATAAATGTTAATTTTATTATAAATACTCTTTTTTAAAATTATTATAGAATAATCATAGTCTTAAACTACATAGGTTCTTTCACTAGTTAGCTAGATAGCTTGTTTGCTTGCTTGCTTGCTTGTTTGTTTGTTTGCCTCTTTCTTTCTTTACTATTCTAATATCATTTCTATACTGCTAGTCTAAATAAAAATCATATATAAAGTCTTATTTAAGGTAAGACTTTCTATAAAATGCTTCATTGATTGATTATTTATTTACTTCAATTTATCATTTTATTAATGGTTTTATAATATACAAGTAGCAATCAATAGCTTTGCTAATATTATAGATAGGAATACAAATAGAAGCAAAGAAATTTCTATTTATCTATATGATTTTGATTGATTTAACCAAAAATAAAATAGTAATTAATCAAAAATCTTTTTGTTCACTTTTTTAAGTTGATGGCTCTTTCTACTTTTCTAGCCACTCTAAATATAGTTTATTTGTTTCAATTCTATTTGCTCTTTAAAGCATGTGAACTCCATTTAAATGATCAAGTTCATGTTAAAAG
Organism: Tetrahymena borealis; assembly: GCA_000260095.1. Taxonomy (NCBI): domain Eukaryota; phylum Ciliophora; class Oligohymenophorea; order Hymenostomatida; family Tetrahymenidae; genus Tetrahymena; species Tetrahymena borealis. Next base: position 1,457 of record JH651343.1, read on the forward strand.
GCACGACACTTTAATCCTGTTAATTCCTTTTTTACCTTTACACCTAAAATATTTTGATACTCTACTAAAATTGCCTCAGGCCTTGTTACAAAAGCAATGTATTCTGGAATACTCAAGCAGCCCTCTTCATCTTCAGATGTCTCAGTACTACTATCAACTATACGCGGATTGCAAATTATTTCTATTCTCTTCTAAATATCTTAGGGATTGGCATTGAAATCTGCTAACAAAAAGAATCGTAAATCTAAACCTGCTTAATTAGATGCAATAGCTACTCCTCTCTTTTCGTAAACTCCTTTATTAAGACGAAGAGTATCGATCAGTTTATCTATTTGAAATTCTACTTATTAAGCCAGTGGAAAAATTATTTCATTTTTAACGGGAGTATTTAGTTAGATGTCTTAATGAGATAATATATTGTAGATATCAGCTACTTGTTTGACTGATTTGAAAGTTTTTTTAAAAGTAAATTTTTTCATTTAGCAATCAGAAATAATATACGTAATGTAATTAATAGAATTCAATTTATTCATTCAAACTAATTATTTCTTTACTGATTTATGGTATTCTTAAATCCAAACCAAAATCTAAATCCACATAAATATATCCATCTATCAAAGTAGAATTTGTTTTCTCTTATATTTTTGGTGAATTAATCAATTGATGTAAAATTGAAGATTTTGATTTGCTTCAAGTTTTTGTTGAAATAAAGGACAAAATTAACATTTTCAGCTCATTCTTAAAATTTATGAAATTGTAAAGATAGTTTGTTATCAATTTATTCTATTATTCTATTTTTCATTATTAAATTTTCTTAATTAAAAAATCTAAAACTAAAGTATTGGAAGAGTAAGAATTTAAAATGATTAAATTAGTAATTATTTTTATGAAATCATTTAATTGGATAGTTAAAAAATCATGTTATGTAATTATCGTTATCTGATAGAAGAATTAAATATTTTTCCTTATTCCTGTAATGAACTGTGAGCAATAATTTTTATATTTTTCTATCTAAAAAAGCATAAAAGGAGGGAAAGTATGTTTTGTTATTCATTCGTTTTATACAAAAATGTATTAAAATTAATTAACTCTACTATTAAATTTATTAACATATAATATATTGCAATATCTTAAGAAACACTTCTATATAATTTCACAATTTCAACTTTTAACAATCAACTATAAGTTTTATTGGATTCAAATTTAGGGTAGGTAGGCTAATCACTTTTTTTTAGTAATTAGTAAAAAAATATACCTTATTAACAATTGGGATTTAAAATCAATATAATTTGTCTACCATTTAAAATTATGTTGATCCTTTTTATGAGCATCAATTATCTGAAAATAATTACTTAGATTTTATTAAAATAAGAAGGAGCTTATTTGTTGAAATAATATATCAATCAATTTGCTAAAAGTAAGAAAGGAAGCATTGATTGGATATATTATTTAATATGAAGTAGCAGTATAGACAAAATTTAAATAAATAGCAAAGAAAAGAAGGAAGGAAGGAAGGAAGAAAGAAAGGAGTAATAGATTTAGCAAATACCATAAAAGATGTATCTATTTTAGATGTTAATAATTAAAGTTTTTTCTTTTTCTATTATAAGAAATTAATTAATCTCTAGTGTAACTATTTATAAAAATCCCTTGAACATCTCAAAGCTAACTAAATAAATAATATAAATTTAAATGATATGCTCTTAATCTATATTACTTCAAATGCTCATGATAAACTACATATATTTTAACTATAGCTATTTAAGCTATTTATTATCATTTAAATTACTAAAAAAGATTAAATTTTGGTATTTTGAAATAGACAATACATGAATAATAGTCTAAAAAATATATTTTTGTAGAGTTTAAAGTGAAAGTATTTTATATGATTAATAGCTTTCTTTTAAAATATTGATAAGGGCTATTAACTAAACAAATATCATCTAAGTGAACACTTTTTTTAAATAAATTGAGATATTATTAATTATATCACTGTCATTTAACCTTATTCAACAACAACAACAATAACAACTAAAATAGTAAATATTTTCTTTTTTATCTAAATTTCATAAATTCCTAATACAAAGTTGTTTTAATTTTGCAGGGAATAAACTACCTATTCAAACTAATAATTACAAAATATATTTTTTAGGTATGCTTAGCTAGCTACAATTATTTGGCATACACTCGGCATAAAAAAGTAGATAGATAATATATTTAGGTAATATAAATAAATGTCTGCTCTGATAAAAACTGTTTCATTGTTTGAGATATATTATTAATTTTAACGAGTTATTTTAATTTATATTCGTTAGTCGAATTTAAGTGAACCTGAATATTTCTTATTGAATCAGAATTATATTTTTCATAAAAAAACTATATTTGAAAGTAAGTCTTAACATTTAAATTTTAGACTTTTGAAAATATAGCAATATTATGATAACTAGAGTTTATACTTGATACGAATTATTAGTAATATTTCATAATTTTGCAACCAATAACAAAATAAATTTCTTGTTATAAAACCTTTTACTTTTTGCAGAAAATGATTATTCTTACTGAATGAATAAATTAAAGTAATGATTGGAGAAAAAAGGAAAATATATTAAATTTTAGGTAGTAGCAGCTATTATTTATCATAAAATATTAAAATTATTCACCTATAATCTCTGGTATCCATTTAAATTTAGTCAGTAGCAAATAAATTTCAGGTATTGGAATTAAGACTATGATATAAAATAAAGAAATTAGCTCAAAATTCCAAATCATTATTTGTTTGGCACTACCTTAGGGTCGTTACAATCAATGTATGAATCCATTAATTGATTTTTTAAAGTAAGGATAGAAAATTAGCCAAATTTGAGGATATAAAATTTATCTACGTCATAAAGTTTTCAATAATTTCCTTAATAGGTAGTGAAATATACAATTATTTGTGATATTTTGGATTAAATTATAAGCTTGTCTTTAGAAATATAAAGAAATAGGATACAAAAGGATTTATGGATAACCGATCTAGAACAGAATTTGAATCTATAGAGCTGAAGAATAATTGTTCTATTTAAATTTTTATATCTAAATTTGGAACTCACCATATCCTATTCAATTAAAATTTACAATCATTCACCTACATATACTTCCTTATAGATTATTCACTTCTATTAAGTAAATTTTATTTAATTTTTACACTACATCTTTGTGATTGCCCAATTTTTCTCTATCTCTATATGTTTGATTACTAGCTTGCTTTTTTTATTTAGTTGTCTGTCTGATTTATGTATGTCAATTTATCAGATAGCCCATCTATTTATCAGTTTCGAAAAATTAGGCTAAAAAAATTAGGCCGCTATAAAATAGATTAATGGTTTATTAATTGGGTTAGCTGTAGTAATTAAACTATGTTGAAATTGAAAAATGAAGGAACAGATTTTAAAATAACAATGGAATTTAAATTTTGAAATTGTAAATGTAATTTATTTGTATATTTAATTAATTTAATTACAGAAAGTCTTTATTATTATTTTTTAACCTCTAGATTGATTTTAGGTCAATTACATTACCATTACACTTATTTTTTAAGCTGAGAAAAGAATTGTTGTATATTTTACTCTAAAAAAAAATAAAAACACAATAGTCCTTTCTCAAAAAATGAAATCAACCAAAAATAAAAAATACCAATGTTTTATTAATTTTTTACTCAAAGAGTTTATCACAATAAATTTGAAGAATATTACTCGTTAGTTATCAATTAAAATATTATTTGTATTTGATTTAAAAAAATAAATAAAATATTTATCATTAAATTTAAAAATATAATGAAATTCATCTAATTTCGATTTCAATTTGTTTTTCATCTACTTCAACAAAAGGGTTCAAAACAGTTTGAGAGCTTAATGCATCTTTAAAAAAGAAGAGAAGGGGATAAGAAAGAGGATTGATTATGCATCATACATTATATATATATTTGCTTATAATATATTGAACAACTTCTTTTTAAGAGATTAAATCCTTGAAAAATGTTATTCTAATTGCTTATGTATATTATTAAATAGTCTTTGCCAGAATTGGGTTAGTAATTTCTTCTTTACTTTTTAGCTTTGTAATGAAACAAAATCACCCCATTTTTTTCTTTCTTTCTACAATTTATCCACATTCAAAAAATCGAAAAATTAATAATGTTCAAACTGCTTTTATTCTGCTAATTACTGATTTTCACTTTATAATTAAAAGGAAAAAACTGGTGTATTTTTAATTGGACTGTGTACGAATTCAGGATACCCTACCCTACCCAATTTTTTTTAAATATTTTTAATAATAAGAAAGCGTTCTAGTTTTTTTTTATTTTTTGATTAATTTACAAATTTTCTTTCTATTCTTTAAAACAAATTTACCCGTTTAATGAATGATTGATCTGATAATTAAAATTTGATTTTTTGTTTTTGATAGTAAAATCTCTTAGATATTTAATATACATTGGTATTATTCATCAAGGATACTTATACTTTCCAGCTATAATAATAAGCGGACGATCGATAATAATTAATTAAAATAAAAAAGTAAATTAAAAAAACAAATCTCTAATCAAAAAAATACTAAAACACAATCAAAAAAAGACATTCGCAATTACATCGCGCAGTCTAATAATTTTAGTAAAAATTTATTGTTTATAAGAACCAACTGGACATTACAATAAAACATATAAAATATCTCCTTACTAAATCTAGATATCTTGGAAGAATAATTATCTAAACTAATACAAAGCAAAATCCTTAGAAAAAACAATAGAGTAGAATGATTTAATCTTTACCAAATACCTCACAATCCTTTACCTTAAATCCCATTTAGGCTTAATCAGGATCTGCTGCTACCTAGAATACTTTCGTAAACTAATTATGCAACACAACCTCTCTAGCTACTAACCCAACTAATAACTTTGCATAAGCTTTAATGCCACTAACAACTGTTCCTTTTGCTTCTGTACCTAACTAAATAGCAGCTTAAAATTTTTTATTAAACAACTAATAACAACTAACCGAGAATCAATAAAACTTAATATGCCTCTCTTCAAACGGGTATCTGAATAACTACCCAATGAATTTAATGAATAACTAATAAAATAATTTGAATGGGCTTCAAAGCGGCTACTTAACTTAGAGTAGAAGCTTAACTTCTTCAAATGAAGCACAACAGAATATGTTACAATTATAGATGATGAATATAAAATACAAGCACATCATTTAACAGTAATAATAGTAATTAAAGTAGATGTAAATCTAGTAATTATAATAAGCTACCCAACAACACTAATAATAATAGTTGAATTAAATCTATTCTTAATAGCTCCCCTTGATGAATGCTTTTAATGTCTCTACCTCTCCTAATAGCTCCATGAATTAGTTAACATTACTCTAAAACAACAACTAAAATGCTATTAAACCTTGCATTCTATCCTAGTACCCCACCTTTTTACCATCGTAAAATCTTTTGAGCGGAAATTAAATTACAGATGATTTCAAGGATGTTTTGAACTAATACTAAGACATTACTAAGGTAAAAGTAGAAATAAATGCTTAGTGCTCAATTCAATAATTCTAATCTGAAGAAGACCAATCCCAACAACAATAATAATCTTCTATTTCCTCTCCAAATTAATCGTCTACTTCATTACCTTAGCAATAATTAAATTCTAAGAATGAAACTTTAAGTTTATCGGCTACTCAAGGGGGTCAAATGAATAGTGATTATCTCTCTTAATCTCAAATTAATCATTTAAATACCTCTCAATCATCTTTCCAAACCACCAAGTCTGAAAACCATTATATTACTAGATAATTCTCATCCGAATTGAAACTAAAACTCTAGGGCTAAACTAATTTAAATTCTAGTAGACTAGCATCTTTCACTACTAGTAATACCAAATTAGATGAAGAACCTTCAAATAACTTTGAGGGCATCCATAATAAATCTCAAAAATCTTCTTAGAGTGAAGGTAATAACAATAACTCTGATAAGAAGCGCAGACACTCAATCGCCATAGGATCTCGTCAAAGCAATATGGATGGTGACACTTAGTCTTATGCTTCTTATATATCACAAGAAAGTTACCTTAAAAAGAACAATGAAAATGAAGAGGTTATTTACAAGAAAAGATTTGTTCAAGTAAAGTAAGAAGACGAACTTCTTAATAACAACGAAGTTAAAAGTGTGAATATCCCCCAGTAAGCCTTACAAAAAAGAAGCTCTAACTCCTTATTGTCAAACTCTACTGCTGCTTCATCAGATGAAAAGAATTCCATCCTTTCCAATTCCGATAACTTATAAAAGTTAGATCAATATTACCTTGATTTTGCTAAAATGTCTTCTTTTGATAGTCTCTAAGAAGCCTCAAGGAGCTTTGATAAACTTTTATCCAAACATACTGTTATTTAAACAATTGATCTCATTCTCTCTACACTCCCTGCCAAGCCAGAAGAGAGTACAAACTTTGAAAATAAGTTCGTAAATTCTATGAAGGCTAAGCAAAGTAAAGATAAAAGAAACCCCAATGCCCTTTACATGACTAGATTCCACAATTTGACAAGATTACTCATGTACAACATTGTATAGCTTTTCTCCTTCGATATACTTTCATAAAATTTGAATATTCACTTCTATATTGCTCAAGAATTGGAAAATATTTGCCGTAAAATAAAGTAGCATGCACGTCAAACTTGCAATGGCCAATTTAAGACTGATTTCTATACCCATTCTCACTATAATGGCTTGTTCCTTATCCTTGACAAAAATACTATTTCTCATATCAAGAAATCCCAAAAAGACATTGAAATTCATTAATAAGTTTATGGAGTTGATCTTGTAGCTGCTGCTTCTAATCCAAGTGAATAGCTAGAATTTGAAGTTAAAAAGTGCAATTTCTTTAAAATACTTGCACACGAGATTTTAATGAAATGTTCTTATCAAAGCTCTGAAAATTCTTTAGTAAATGGAGATGATGCTCGTCGTATTTACTTCCGTAGAGCTCTTTCAGGAATTTCAAAGCTCAATAAGGGTCAAATTGTTCACAGATTTTGAAGTTCAACAGTATATTTTTCCTTAAAATGAAACAAGTTTATCATTATGTTTGTGCAAAATAATGCTCTATTCAAATTGAAAGGAAATTACTAAAAAAAATTCAATAAAATAAACAAAAGATGAATAAAATTGCTAGTAAAAAGTAATAGAAATAGCTAGATTTACTAGAAAAAAATAACAAGCTCAATAATATGTTATTATAATAACTAATTATCTAACTAACTAACAACTCTGAACTCACTCACAACCTTAAATAATATTATTTAATAACCAATTTAATTATATAATAAACTACTCCTAAATTATGTATTTTCACCTCTCTATCTCTCTCTTCCTTCTTCTTTCTCTCACAATAATTTACTACTTTATCATATATTTATCTTTCTATTCCTGTATATTATTCCTATTATAAATATTAACATAAATCATAAAATAAATTTATTCTTTTCTAAAACGACAATAACAAAAATGTAAAGAAAGTCTTTTTATTGTTAAATTTCAAATCTCTCTGTATTAATGCTAAATCTGGAGATATTGTAATAAATAAAATTGCTGTTTATATTTTTTTAATAAAAAAGTATGCATGCTTGATTGCAAGTTAAAATATTCAATAAAGGGCATACTTTAATTAGATATTATTATTCTTATTATTGAATTCGAAATGACGATTCACAACAAGAGAATGAGTAACCAAAATAAAAGCAGAGAACGCAATTCTTTTATAATTAGTTTGAAACCACAAATTAATACAAAGAAAAGGAAGAAAAGAATATATCAAACTATCCTCTTATTTATTTACTCATCAATAATGCACTCACTATACTATAATAATGTAATCTATTTTCAAGACTACCCTTTTTATATTTCTACATACAGGTTGGATACCCATTCTAATCCAAAAGTAAAACATCAGAAATTTTTGTTTTTATGATTGATCCAGTTATGTAACTAAAACTAATGACCTTCTCAATCTTTTTATTCAAACAATATCATCCTAATTATCATGTACTTTAATTTGAAAAGCTATAGTTCTAATCCTACTTTTTTTAGGGGTGTATCTATATTTTTGATACTTCTTATGAGATTTGAGTATGAATAATCACTAATTAAATTTATTTAAAAGGTGTTACCTCTTAATTGAAAATAATGTAAGGTATAAAATGCAAAGTTTTAGCAGAGAGAATTATAAAGATACTTCTTTTATTTCTTTTTTATAATCAATTTTCCAACTTTGGTTATTTAATTAGGTAAAATAAGTAACTTAGGAATCACATTCTTAAATGATTTCCTATAATTCAATTTATTATAAGCAACTTTATTTATTTTAAATAAAGCAAGGTGAGAAGGCATTAAAAAAAATCCCTATAAAAAAATATCATAAATATGTTTGTGCTTGTATAATTCTAAGTAACCTAATTTAAAAAACAAATTATACTTGAGAGAATAGTTAAAATAATGTAGGGAGTCAAAAATATTAAAAGTGTTATTTTAGAATCGAGGAGAGTAAGAATTTGGTAAATAATTTGAAGGGTGTAAAAAGTGAGTAAGAAAATATGTTACCTTGCTCGCCTAAAGATTTAGAGATGAAATGAATAGAAAGATATTGAGCTGAGCATACACAATTAAATTAAGAAATAATCTTTCAGGTGAACTATTTTAATTTAGAACTTGATTACAGTTTTTGCAAATGACTAAGCGTAAAAAATTATCAAGTATAATTGGAAAATGATATATAGGAGAGTCACCAAAATTAAAAAAATTTTAATTTAAATCCTACTTTTGTTAATTTACATCATATAATAATAAATGTAGTTGTTTTGTTTATATTCTTTTATTTTCGATCAAAGAAACTGCATTATTCTAATGCTTGCTTGCTTGTTATCTTTATTCAATTTTGATAGTAACTCAAATCCAATTACAACTTTTGACAGATACGTATGATTAAAAATAACAAGCTCCTTCAAATGAAATTATTTGTAAACCAAAACTTGTAATTAAGCAAGTAGTCAAATATCGTCACAAAAAAAATTGATTGCTTTAGTATCATAATTTATAATAATTATACTTGCTAATTCATTAGTACCCATTTTATGAACATTTTTCCTTATAATTTCTAAGCCATTACAAACTTAACGAAATTCATTGCGAAACAGCCAAAAATTGTAAATTGAGTATTTATTTTCCATTTAAAGAAGTAACTTAATAGATTCTAAGTCTAATTATAATACTTCTCCTTATTATTTAGTTTTAAATTATTCTCTCTCTCCCTGTAATTAATTTCTTATGACGACATTCATACTTCTCTCCCTTACATTTATCTCTTCATGATTTATTGCATTTAAATTCCATCCTATTTTTGTTATTTAGATTATATTTCTCTATAACAAATTTAGCTTGGTACAAAATTATCTAGTATCAACGCATGAATTTATAATAAAAAATGAAGATTAAAATGCAATCATATGAAATCAGAATTGTATTTCAAACTCTATCCATCTAGTTAAGTAAGATTTTTATTTAAAATTCTATACAATCAATTTTACAACAAAATTGGATATAGAGGAATCAAAGAAGGAAGGTTTAATTAAATTTAATTAAGTGTAATAAAAATAAGCTAAAATGAAAATGAGGAGACCTTTTGTCAATTGAATGACTACCTACCTACTTAATTTCCTACCTCACTAAAAACACTCACTCGAAACTTCAAAAAATCCATTAAGTATAATATAATATTTGTTGATTATTCTATTAAAATTAAATTAATTTTTTTAAAAAGAATCTTACTCATTCACTCACATTTCCTCCCACCCCATCTCCCACAATTTAAATATCTTTTGAAATCCGATTATTTTAACATTAAAATAATTAAGTGCCATATAAATGAGGAAACGGATTGAATATTTTGCAATAATGTAATATAATAAACGGCAGTGATCTGTAATAATTTGTTTATAATAATATTTAAAATGTATAATCGAGATTTTCTTTTCGATTTGAGAATAGAAAGCTATATTTTATTATACTTTTACAGTTTTATTGAAGAATTGGTCTGAATAATAATTTACATTTATTTACTTATCCCTATTACCTAATAATTTCAATTACATTATATGGTATAAGAAAAAAATTTAATTAAGGGAAATTATCCAGAATAAATATTATGATACATATTAGTCAGCAATTTTCATAAAATTAAGTAACCTTGAATGTCGATTAAAAATTATTAATTTGGCAGATAAATAAATCGAATGCTCTTGATCAAACATTTCAATATTACTCCCATTTACATTTATTCTATGTAACAATTAACTATTTATATCAATTTAGGTATCGAAATCTCTATTAAGTTTAGAAAAATTTTCTTTTTCACTAGAATGAAGATAATTTATTTAATACGAATTTACAATATTCTACATCAAATAATAATAAATAAAAATTCAACAAAATACGTAATATATTCAATTTTTAAAATTTTATGATACTTTCCTCCACTCCTCGCTCAACATGAATCAAACTATCAAAATGGAGAATAATTTTATAGAAATTAAAGTTTATAATTGTAACATATACTTTACATATTATTGATTAAAATCAGAAGGTATTTGAACAAAGAACACATCATTTTAACTATCTAAGATGAATAATGATAGTACTGTGGTTTAAAAATGAATGAAAATAATAAAATAAAATAAATAGGATAGAAATTCTGAGTATAATTAAGCTGGTTAGTAGAATGAAGAATAAAAAATGTTTGAAATAAATAAAACTAAAAGTTTTAATGAGTAAAAGTATTGATAAATTCTATGATTATGATTCATTTAGTCAATTCTATTAGAAAAGTATATAAGAATTCTAATGAAAATGTGTGCAGTCATATTGTAAACTTAGTTTTATTATGAAGGATATTCAATCAATGAATTGGTAATTAAAAGCAATCAAGTGGATTGGAATGCAATCTAAATTCTTTATTTCATAATAAATCATTTCTATTTTGGATGTATTTTTTAATTATTTATAAATATTTGTCTGTGTAATATAAAATAAATCTATGGTAAATTAGATGAAATAATTAATTATTAATTACTCATTATCTACCTTTTAATTTCTGGAAAAAATGCTTGCTGAACTAAAAATTAAGCTGCATAACATTATCAAAAAACATTTAGCGCATAAAAGTTAAAAAGAATAAAAACTTGTCATTCCTCTAAATTGAATAGATATAGTTTACAAAGTTCTTGAAATAATAAGGAAGTTATTTTCTATTTTATACGATTTAAAAGCCTTAGCTGAAAATATTATCATGTAACATAATTGATAAATTTAATAAATCATAAAGGATTTAAATATTGTGCTCCTTAGTATTTTTAAATTTATAAGTTTCTTATTAATATTACATTTTCATAGATAGCTATTACTATTATATTCATATTTTCTATTGATAATCTTTCTATACTAAGTTTCTTCCCTCTTTATTTTGGATTTATCATTACTTCTTATTTATTTTTTATCAATCTTACTTAGACTCTGTCTAATTATCTCTAACCAGCTTTCCATTAAATTTGAAATATAATTCTATAAATGAATGTTTAAATTTTTATAACTTTTAAGAAAATACATTTTCATAGTTAGTTTTATAATAATGAAATTTAAAATTAATAATCTGCCTCCATCTTCCCCTTTTCATTTTATATTAATTATTATTCTTTAAGATTTTCACATCTTATTTACTCCTCTTACTTATTACTAAAAATCATTCTGCTAAATACTGATTCTAAAAGAAAATTTATTAATTTTTAAATTTAATATGTTCTAAATTATTATTTGAGCTATTTAAGAAAATATTTCGATGAAAAATAAAACGATATCATCGTTCATTTTAAGAATAATTTAATGATACTTTATTTTCAGAATTTTAATATAGTTTACTGCTAACGTCATAATCGAGATTAGATTTCGTAATATATAAGAATTGCTTTGATATAAAGAAGAAATGATATTTGTAATTTTATAATAGTATTGTTAACCTATTTCTATAGCAAAAATCTTTAGAATCCTAAATAATACATCACTAATATATCATAATATTTAAAATACTAAAGGATTTCATTGTATCATTAGAATTCTTCTAAGCTTAATTAATTATCGATAACCAAATAATTGATTTGTTCATTATTGGTAAAATGGTTAAGAGAAGTATTATTAAAATCAATTAAAAAATACATTCTATTTATCAAACAGAGATGACTTTTGGATATTTTCCTCTATCTACTCAAAAGTAGAATAATTTAGATTGTTATAATAATAAAATAGGAAGAGTTATAATTGAATGTTATTGCAGTTTGTTTATTTGCTTGTTTGTTACTAATCTGGAAAAAACAAAATCTATAATGAAAACAAATTTAATTATTAGTATGATAATGAATTTTGATTAGATAAGAATTTATTATCCTATAAGCGTGCAATAATTTACCTTTCAAATTTTCTTCTTACGTATTTTCTTAATAATATATTGTTGTTGAATCTATTATCTTCTATTCAAACATAATTCTTCATACCTTATTAATATAATTGGCACTAGGTTAATTCACTAATATAATCAATTATTATAAAACTCTATCATACATTAAACTGTAACATACAAATCAATATTATCAGTATAGATGAAAATTTAAATTTTATTCAACAATACAAATTAAACTTACTTTTGACAAATTAAAAAAATACCATAAGATTAGTCAAAAATAGGTAACTCATACATCTTTTACTTGGAATTTTAGTGCTTAATTTATCGAACCATTATTATTTCAGTAAAGCAATAAATATATTACGATACGGGTAAATAAAAGAATAAATTAAAATTTGTAAATTAATAATCCTATAACTCAGATACAATTTCAAAACAAATTTTAGATTTGTTAATACTAAAAGATAAATTAAAAGTGTAAGGATTATTTATAATTTATAAAATGATTCAAATTTATTCTTTTAAAACATAATTTAAATAATATTAAACAAATAATTAAAATAGTAAATATTATTTCATTTTAAAGGATTTAAAATTGAAATTTATTTATTAGAATTACTCCTGAGAAGATTTAAATAATCTATTTTTTTTAATTAAAGATCAGGCTGATTCAGGTTGTAATTTTTTTTTTTTTGAATACCATTAGATAAGAAGTTAAGTATGATATTATTGATTTATTTTTTATCATATAGATTGATATGGTTTAACTAGAATGAAATCTATTAGTAAAATATCTTTATAATTTCAGTAATCATTCCATCAATACAAGTTCTAAATCAAAAGAAATGTGAGCTAATTAGGCCTTTGACAAACATAAATATTTTTTAAAAGTATAGAAATATTGAAGAAAGAATGAAAAAGTAATAATCCTAAATGATTTAATTCTAGTAGAAATATCTAACTAAATAATTGTAATAAAATATCTTTTTGAGAATTTAGAGATTATTAGTTGAGGAAAACATTTATCTGTGTTAGATCGAGTATAAATGGGTGTATAAATCTAGATTTCCGAGATAAATACTGCCAGTTGAAGATTAGAATATAAAATTAAAAAATAGAACATATTTGCTACCTGCTTTCAATTATTTCTAAATTAACCTTAAAACTAGATTTTTTATGAATTAAAAGGACTATCTTAAACTAATTACTTTTGCCATTTCTTTAAAAATTTAGGCCACTATAATTTTTTAATGCAAAATAGTTTGCTTTTCTTAGTAAAAGTATAATTAATCAGAAGGAAAAATAAAATAAGGAATATAAAATATCTCAGATAAGTTATTAATCTACAGTCATTTCTTTAAATAGTATACCCTTTCTTGATTAGCTATTCTTCTAACTTCCTTTTTTATTAAGTTTTGTATTTTTTAAATATATTAGAAAATGTTCTTCTTCTAATAAATTTTATTTTTTGAAAAAGGATAAGTAAGTATTCTAGATGAGGTTACTATGAATATTTTAATACTTAGTTTCTAATAATTCTTTTATTAATTGAGAAAAATTAACTTTTTATTTACCTTCCCCCATTATTCAATAATAAAATCTTTACTGAAGTTTCAAAAAGATTAATAAACACAATCTGATTGAAAGTTGATATTTGAGTTATGGTTTAATTCAGAAATCAAATATTTAAAAATACACTTTTTTTACTGGCTAGGATTGTGTTTGAAAGTTCGAAGCGAAATAGTTTAACACAAACAATACTTACAAATAGAAAAATGGGTTTTGATACATTTTAAAATTAATTAAAAATTAAGATGACTTTTATTTAATTTTTATACTTAACTCATTAGAATCAAAATATTAAAATATTGAATTTAATTTCATTAAATTAAAAATGATCTTTTAATTTAAAATAAACCATTTGATGGAAACGAATATATTGTCCTATCCATATTTATTTATTTATTAATTTATTTCCCCCTCTTTTTCAATTTAAAGTAACATTTTAAAGCGATTTTTAGATTGTAAACTACAACCAAGAATTAGAAAAAACTTATAATCAATTTATTGAAGGAGAGGATAAGAAAGAAATTTTTCTTTATATTGATATAAATATTAAAATTTTGATAAAGAATAGTTAAATAGAAAGGAGAAGATAGTCAAAGTCATTAATATAATTCTAACATATTTGCATAATTAAGCTATAAAAATCTGTAAAATAGTGGAGATATATAAGATCATTTAGCCCATGAAGGATGAACAAAAATTAAACGCTACAAGCATTAAATTTACATTTGCTAGTGATGCAGTAGCATTATTTCGCGAAAATGTTTTTAAAGTATGTTAAAAGCTTAGATTAAATAATTCAATTATTTCCAAGTTAGCTAACCACCTAAATATCTACAGTTAACCATATATTGATTCATTAACACTATATCTGGACGAAATGATAACAAAGAAGTTAGAGAAATACACAAAGCTCAAAAAATAATATAATAAAACCAACTTTCGTTAGGAGATCGTAGTAAATATAATTGATTTCTTCATCAGAAGTATGTAAGAATTAGATCCATCTCTATTAGAAAAATCACCTGTATTTCTGAAGATTCAGGAACATGAGATTCTTTATGAGTAGTCTATTCCACGTAAATCAGATGAACAGCTAAGTATAATCCCACTTTAGTCTCTTTTTTCTAAGTAGTTATCTCTACCAGACAGAATTAAACTATTATTGTTACTTGTGAATGAACAGGCGAGACATTAAATAGAAAAAATATTTGTAAGCCACCCTATGGTAAAACTGGTTGATAAAAAGTATTAAATTTTTGACAAATTTAAGGAATTTAAGTTATTTTATCTTGTGCTAAATGAAGCTTTGAATGAATTAGTAGTGGATCCTATTGTGAAAACATTAGACTATCAAAGATCTGCTATAGCATACTATGCTCAGCCAGTAATTGATAGAGTATATTAATCCTTTACCATGTGTAAACTCTAATTCAAATTATTCAAGAATCAAATCATTATTAAAGCTCTTCAAGCATAGGAATTTATTGTGATTTCCTTCAAATTTAAATATAAAGATGTGTTCAACCACTTCAAATAGATTTTAAGGATATTTATCAAATAAATTTTCAATGTACCCATTTATATCTATAAATCTTACATCTACTGTGGAGTGTTGATGGAGTCATTTGCAACGAAGTACCTTCTCTTGTATAACTTCATAGTACAAGAATTCGATAAATTCGTAAAGCACTATAAAAATACTGCTATCTAAGCTGCTCAAGATTTATATTCAGAAGCATTGAATGCCTACAGGATAAAAAAGCATAATATTCAAATAAAATACAATCTCATTTCAGACTATTGAAGGATTTTTTTAAATTATTAGTTAACTAGATAGTATGAAATAATTCCTTAAATTTTATATGAAAGTCGATAATGGATTGAAAAATATGCAAATAAACAAAAAAGTTAATAATCAAGCAGGCAAGCAGTAGCTAAATAAGTAAGTAAGTAAGCCAGCAAGCTTAAATTAATGTCTATAAATTGCAATTCATATTCAAATAATTAATTTTATACAATATAATTTCTACACCAAATAAATAATTTATATAGTTATATATTATTCTATTCTTTTTGTCTTTAGTCTCATTTCTTAATTAATAATATATTCATCAGTCAATCAGTCAATCAATCAATCAATCTATCTATCTAACTATTAATCATTCAATCTAATCTAATTCATATATTTATTTATAATAAAATTTTCTTCTCTTTTTCTATTGTTTCTTTCTCTGCTACTTTCGGTAAATTTGGCATCATTAATTATTAAATATTTTCCTGTTTAAAATTCAAAAAGTATGTAATAAATACATGCAGTTTAATAATATAGAATGAATTAGTTAAGCATGACAAATTTTTTGTTTATTTTTTAAATATAATCTGTACTATCTTACTTATTATTACACACTTTACTTCAACACGTAAATTGCGCACATAAATATAGACAAAATTTATTTCACTTTAACACCCCCCAATAACTTTTTAAACCAAACCTAAATCATTCATTCTTTTTGTCTATTACCTATTTTTACAAATTTATTAATTTTAAGGTTGATTAATTAGCAAAAAAAGAGAAAATAAAATAGATCAATCAATATGTTTGCTCTAATTTAATAATTTAATGTTATTTTTACTATTATTTCATATCTTTTTTAATTTATCATTTTTTAGCTTTATTTTATTGATTATTTTTTAATAATTTATTCCTTTATTTTTTATTTTTGCTTTTTTTTAGATTTATTTTCTTTTTTATCAAGCAGTTAGTGTCTTCTTTAATGAGCTAGCTTTTAATTGTTTAATATAATGAGATGCGAGAATTGATCGATTAATCATAAAATTAAATGCTTGTTTTAATCTAAAAAAGAATTGTTTTATTTGTATGGGTGTTTGTTTTATTTTTTTGATTATTCCAACGAAACTCAAGGTTTCCCAAATGCATCATTTGATAATAATCTAGCAAAATGAATGATTGATATATCTTAAAAATTGTAGGATTATGGTAAATAAAATGATATCTGCTAAATCGCACCCAATTTATTTATTTTAGTGACGTTTGGATGGATGAAGCCATTGATAACATTTACGAGATTTAAAAACTTAGTAATTCATTAAGTTAGACTTTCAAAGTACATTTACTTTTTTTATTTTTAGCTTTATTTATTGTTTTGATTAATAAATAATATAATTAATTTATCAGATTTTTTATTCTTTCATAATTTTTCTTAACCCAAAATTCGAAATTTGAAAATAAGAAAATCTCAAAATTTTCTTATATCTTAGAAAAAAAGGATATTTGTATAATTAATTAATTTCTTAAAGAAAAATAAATAAGAAAAAGAGGAGAGATATATTGATGTGCGAAAAAACCCAAGTTTTTAATTCCCGGCAAAATGCTAATCTATGAAACCGAATCCCTTATTTAAATCCAAATAGCGCATGAATATTTCAATCCTCTAAATGTGGGATAGCGAATCTAAACAAAATAATAAATTCTCTTTCCAATTCTTTTTTACAGATATATTAACTTAAGATATTGCCAATTAATAGAGAAAATCAAAAAGAAAAAACTTTAAGAGATATAAAAACTAAGATTTTAATTTTAAAATAGCCTTGATAATTCTTTATTCCTTCACTAATGCTGCTTTTTTTCCTAAATAAAATATATTAACTAACCTAAAAATTAGGAAATCGAAAGAGACAAACCAAAAAATAAAAAATAATACATAAAAAGAATAATAAATAAATCAATCTGTGAATATAAAATATCCTACAAAAGCAATTTAAATAAAATAAATAATGAGCAAAGAAATAGCCTTTTAAAATTGAATCTAACTAACTACCAAACCTATAAATTAATTAAAAAAGAAAAACTTATTATAAATGAAAAATTAACAAAACTAATCTTAATTTATTTATTATGAAAGAATTTGCTTAATTTTAATTTTTTTCATCTACTTTAAATAGGATTTATTCTTCTATTGATTATTTTCAATTTAGATAAATTTTTTATTGGGCTTAAATTCTTTTCAATTTCAAATTTTATTTAACATTAAAAGAAATCTAAATCTATTTTAAGAAGAAATACTAAAATGTTTTCTAACATTTTTAAACCTATGTCATTCATTTTTAACTAAAAAAAATGAGTAAAATTATAATTATTTTTGATTTTTGTATCTTTTACTCCTCTTCTTTTTCTTTTTGAAAAGGATAAATATTAACACACTCCTTTTCAATTCTAATTACACTTCTTTTTTTATTAAACATGTGTTTTTTTTGAGTTTTAATAATTATTTGATTAATCTTTCTAATTTTGTTTATTTAAAAAACTCTTGCAATCAAGTATCTATTAAAAAAAGAAGTGAAAATAAATATTTATTTGTTTCAGAATAAAAAATACATAAGACTCTTACTTCTTGCTTAAAAGATTTATTATTATTCAGAAATAATGATTTGATGTTAGAATATCATCTACAAGTTTATAATTAATACAATAGAAAGTTATTAAGATTAGAAACAGTATTAAACAAAGAAGAAAAAAAATGAGTCAATAAATTTTAAAATAATTTCTAAAATAGAACTAGCTTAAGCTCGAAGGAGATATAATAGATTTAAATGAGTGTTAGTAAGCATTTGTTTTAGAGGGTAGAAGGAAATATAAAATTAAGTGTATAAAATTCAACAATAATAAAGAAGGAGAAGAATATTATGAAATACTATCTGATCTAAAAAAAAAGAAAAATTAACATATTGCATAAATTCATCACTTATCTTAGCAAGAAAATTATAAATGGGTTATTTATTCTTACTAATATTATCAAACCAATCTTGAAGATTTCTTAAAATAAAATCCAAAAGAAAATCCATTTTACAAGCAAATGAGTATAGGTCTATTGAGAGGAATTATATTCCTACATAATAATGGCATATCTCATCTCAACCTAAAACCTTCTAATATATTATTAGATGAAAGTTATAATATCAAGATTTGCGACCTATACTATGGACAAAAGGTAGAAAGAGCAAAAGATAAATTGTATCTTCCTCCGGAGCAATAATAATTACAAAATTCTAGAGAAATTACATATGAGACAGACTATTTTAGTGTAGGAGCAATACTCTGTGATATATATGGAGGTAGCTATAAAAATATGTTTGATAAAATTTAACAAGGAGATTTTAGTGTTTACTAAGGAAAAAACTCTAAAGAAATCAATAAAATATTTGACATGATGCTTTATTGCTAAACAAAGCGGAGTAAACCTATTGAAATACTCACTTTTTTAAGATAATAGTGCAACTATAAAATTAGGAGAAAATTTAATCCACTTTGTATTTTTCCAATTCTAATATTATTACTGATTGTTCTATTTTTTGGCACATAACCTTTATTGTTAGAAATCAATAACAAAATGATATCTTAAGAGACCAATTAATCAATAAATAATCTTTTGAAATAATGTAATTTAAAAGAATGGTTTTATTATCAATTAGAGGAAAAACAAAATGATTCAAAATAGGATACACTATAGAGAGAAAACTAACTAATAAATAAAGAGAATATGGACATATATTATAAAGAAATAGGCAATATTGATTTAGTAAAACTAAATGATAGTTAGTAAGGATAATCTATCGAAAATAAAACAAAAAATAAATAAAATTAGGCTGATATTAATCCACAAGTAAATCTAGATAATCTTAATTTTAATTAAACTTTGAATGAGTAAGATTCGGAAGATTAGAATTAAACTGTTTAACAAAGCAATATCTAGCAAGATGTTTCTATTTAAGATGAGCAATAAAATGAATAAGAATAGGAGGAGTAAATTTTCCAAAATAATGTAGATCCTAACTCTAATGAGATTTTTAATCTCTAAGATTTGGAAGATTTGAATTAAACTATATAACAAAGCAATATCTAGCAAAATATATCTATTTAGGATGAGAAATAAAATGAATAAGAATAGAAGGAGTAAATTTTCCAAAGTAATGTAGATCCTAACTCTAATGAGAGTTATAATCTCTAAGATTTGGAAGATACAAATTAATTAATTTAGTAAAATGATAGGTTCCAAAGAGATCCTGTTTAGGATTAACAATAGGATAAATAAAACTAAGTCGATTAAATCTCAGAAGATAATTTGGATCCTACCACTAATGAAAATTAGGAAGAGAGAGAGCTTGAAGATAAGAATTTAGATACAGAGGAATATATTGAAAAAAAAGGAATATAAATTGAGAAATAAGAATAAGAAGATTATTCAAACTAGAAATATTAATACTTAAAAAATAATTACTTATCTATTATTAATGAATGTAAAGAAGGCGAAGAAGTATAATAAATTATTAACTGTGCAAGAGACTATTTAAAACAAAAATATACACAAATAATAAATAAGTATGAATTTATCAATTAATTAGTTGTTAATCAATAATAACCAAGCGATCTATTCATCGAGGATACTATAGAGAATTATAACTTAAGAGTTTCTAATTAATTATTAAACCTAATAAGTAATGATATTAAATTCTTTACCTAGGTTGAAGGCAACCATAATTTGAATCATTTAGAATAAATAGATTAGAAGCTAAATTTAATGTAAAGATGTTTAAATGAAGTTAAATAAAAGTTTAGAATCTACTATGAAAAATGTGATTTAGAAGGAGTAGTATATGATAATTTATTGATTTGCATAAAAAATAAAGTAACTTAAAAGTTGGAATAACTATAATAAGATTATAATCATAATATTAATTTAGAATAGATTGAAATTTTTTCTTAATTTGACTATATTAATAAATAAATATCATCTTAAATGAAAAATCATAATTATATTCCTTAAGTATCAGAATAAAATTGTAATAAGCCCTAAAATAAATCAGTTGTTGAGATTACTGAATGCCTATTAAAATATTTAAATCTTGAAATAAAGTCAATCGAAAAGTGGATTAATCATTCACAATGTACTCAAAGTAATTTAGAAATCACTTAATATTATTTATGCTTAATTACCTAATTCTTTTAGGGCTATCTTAAAAAATAATTTTATTCTTATGATATTGATATAAGTTTGAAAGATCCATTATAAATAAAACCCTTAACTAGCTAAAGAATGGAATAGTTGACTAAAGAATTTCTCCATTATTTTTATTTTTATAATTAAAATCATGAGAATAATAATAAGTTATAGTACATTTTATACAATCATATGAATATTTTTGTTAATTTTAGTGAATCTAATTAACGGTAATAACAAGATAATAACTTTATAATTAATACTTTATTAGAAAAATCCCAGATTTAATATAACGACTATCCTTTTTTACATAACTTATGTAAAAAATATTAGACTAAGAAAAACGAAAATCCATCAAATAAAGAAACTAAAAAATGTCTGATCAGCTATTTAAATATAATTTAGCTAATATTAAAAAATGAAGATTTATTTGAATATAATAGGTGTATGGAGAATTTTATTAATTAATTACAATTTATTTAATGCTAACTTTCAAAGTATCAAAAATGCAAAAAAAATAAGGATGTTAAGGAAGGTGATATTTTCAATTATTCTGCTTGCTAAATCAAAGAGTTTACTTAATAAAAAAAAAAATAGTGAGTCTAACTAACTAACTAATTAACTAACTAAAAAACGATTAATTTAAAGAGATGAATTATAATTAATATTCACCATATATATGTATATATTATTAAAAATGTTTTATTTATAAGTATTTTTGTTTTAATAATTTTTATAATTGATTCGAATTATCTGCCATTTTCAATTCTTAGCTACTTTATTTATTCTCTATCCCTTTTTTATTATAGTTAATAAATATACTACCCTTCTTTTTTTGATAAATTTCAATTTAATTCTAAGTAAAGAACCTACTTAAAAAGATAATCATTAATTAATTAGTTTAAGATAGTATTTTAATATGTATTTTATCAAAGATGGTAGAGTATGTATTTGAAATAATTAATGAGCTGATGCTCCTGATAAATGATACGTTAAAATAGTATGTCATATCCTATTAGAATAGTGGGGAGAAAGTGTTAATAATAATATTAATATAATTCAAAAACTGGATCATATCTTTATTAATTCATAATAAAATTAAAATAAATTACTTTAGATTAGGAAAACTATCATTCATACATTAAAAAAAAGAAAAAAAGAAAATGTTGTCTCGTAAGATTGGTATCGATCACATCTTGAAGCATATTGAAAACAAGAGAGTTTTGATGAGAGTAGACTTCAACGTTCCCTTAAAGGATGGTGCTGTTAAGGATCCTACTCGTATCTAAGGATCAGTCCCCTCCATTAAGAAGATCTTGGAATAAAATCCTAAGGGTCTCGTCTTGATGAGTCACTTGGGTCGTCCCGATGGTAATAGAGTTGAAAAGCACTCAATGAAACCTGTCGTCCCTAAGCTCTAAGAATTACTTGGCACCAAGGTATTAAATAGACTTCTAATAGATTTAAATAAAAATTAAATAATGATTATTAATAGGTTACTTTCTTGAATGACTGTGTAGGTAAGGATGTAGAAGAAGCTGTTAAGTCTAGCAGAAATGGTGAAATTATTTTGCTTGAAAACTTACGTTTCCACCCTGAAGAAGAAGGCAAGTACATTGATGCTGCTGGCAACAAGGTATTTTATTAAGATTCAATATCTTAACCTCAAAGATTCCCATTCTTCATTTTTTTATCTGATGCTCTTACTACTACTACTTATAAGAAACAACTATAATACCAAAAAAAAACATACAATTGAAATGTAGGATTTAAAACAAGTATCTCATCCACAGCTTAGTGGAGCAGGGTTATTTCACATCTTTGTATGTAGGGCATTCACAATCAGTGCATTTCTTTTAATTTGAGAGATGAACAAAGAAGTATTCTTCAAAAATCATTTTCCATATTTAGACATTTTTTATGTATTTATCTATCTGATATTACCTACCAAGAAAGGTAGAAATAAAATCAATAAAAATCCCTATAAAAAATCTTAATAGAAACTTAAAAGCATAAAGATAATAACTTACAATGATAAAACTGAATATAATGTGAGTTCCACTCAAAAGTTTATGAAATCCAAATCAAACTTAAATAAGAGTTGAATCAAAAATCTATTATATTTCTCTTATTTTAATGATTCTATCTAGGAGTATTGATAGATAATAGGGTTTGGTTCAAAGAATTTCTGAGATTTTACTAAAGTTTTAGCATTCGCCAATAAATTAATAAAATAAAATAGTAGTAGTAACAAGTAGCTATAGCGTTAAAGCATTAATAATAAGGAATTATTCTAATTATTATTTAATTAAATAATCAAAGGTTAAGGCTGATCCTAAGGCTGTTAAGGAATTCAGAAAATCTTTGACTAGTTTGGGTGATTTGTTTGTTAATGATGCTTTCGGTACTGCTCATAGAGCTCACTCCTCCATGGTTGGTGTTGACCATAAGATCAGAGCTGCTGGTTATCTTTTGAAGAAGGAATTAGATTACTTCAGCAAGGCTTTGGAATCCCCCACCAGACCTTTCTTGGTTATTTTAGGTGGTGCTAAGGTCAAGGATAAAATCCAATTGATCGAAAGTATGCTTGACAAGGTCGATGAAATGATTATTGGTGGTGGTATGGCCTTCACTTTCTTGAAGAAGATCAATAACATTGACATTGGTAACTCTCTCTTCGATGAAGAAGGTTACAAGATTGTTGAAAACTTAATTGAAAAGGCAAAATAGAAAGGTGTTAAGATTCACTTACCTGTTGATTTCTTATGTGGTGACTCCCTTGAAGCTAATGCTAACACTCGTATCCTTGACTTAAAGACTGGTATCCCCACTGGATGGATCGGTTTAGATTGTGGTCCCAAGACTATCTAATTAAATGCTGATGCCGTTGCCCGTGCTAACACTATAGTTTGGAATGGTCCTTAAGGTAGATTTGAAGTTGAAAAGTTCAGATAAGGTTCTTCTGACTTACTCAAAAGAGTCGGTGATAGAACTGCTGCTGGTGCTACTTCCATCATCGGTGGTGGTGATACTGTCAACCTTGTTCAACAAGAAAAGGCCACTAATAAGGTCAGCCATGTCTCTACTGGTGGTGGTGCTTCCCTTGAACTTTTAGAAGGTAAAGTCCTTCCCGGTGTTGCTTATCTTACCGACATTGATTAACTTTGAAAAAACTTAAATTTAAAATTGCTTTAAAATAATATCTTTATATGTTACTATCTTACTAAATAAATGTTAGTATTCCCTCAAAAAATTTTTTATTGCTTTTATTAATCATTTTTTTAGTAAATATGTTAACAAATTAGCTAATAAATTGATTTGTATAATTCATTAAATTTATTTATTTAGAAAGAATTTAAAGATTATTAAACATAAAAATAAAATAATATCTATTAAAGATAAATATCTATCTATTAATTAATTAATTATCAATTAATATATTAAAAAAACTAATGTCAATCAATCTATAGATTAAATTTTGTGGAACTAAACTTGAAATAGAATTACATTAAAATTATACATATTTAAATTGAATTAAAATTGACTTTGCATATTAATTTACAATTATTTGCTACTTACTCTACCATAGATAGTAGGTAAAAATATAATATTTTAAAATAGAAGATTGACGACATGTATATTCACATACACACATACATAAGTACTTATTTTTAAAATTGGTAATTTGTAAAGGATTATTAGATAGATAGATAGATAAATAGATAGATTAGGTTTTGTATTTATAATTTATTAGAATTTTTATTTGAGAGATATCTTTTTTCAATAGTTTATTTATCATATGTTATTAATATTAGTATTCAGACTTGGTAATTCAGGCCTTTATTAAATAGGAGTTTTGCACCATCTACTACCATCTTCTTGAGTTCTAGGGGGTTTCTTTGATCCAGTCATTGACCTTTGTTTAATATTCTTTGGTGTTGTTTTAGATCTCCAGTTGCTATTTGTATCACTTGCTTTTGACATTTTATTTGGTGATTTCTAATCATATTAATTAGTTACTACTCTTCCGTTATTATTAGAGTTGCTCATCATTAAATAATGTCCATTGCTTGATGAGCTACTACTACATGGGTTTGTATTAAGAGAAGAGGTATTAACTGATTTATTAAAATTCATTTGTTGTTATTGATATTACATTTGTTATGAGTTTTAAAACTCTTCTTGCTTTGCTTCTCTCAAGACAAATCCTGTCTTAGGAACATTAAATGATGAACTAACAGATGTTGTTGTTTAAACATTAGTGATAGAGTACAAGTGACTATTTGCTAAATTTATTGGTTGAGGTTCTCTTGGATATTGTCTTTTGAATTAGTATATATTTGAAGATTTTTGAGGACAATCATTCTCGGCTATACTCACTGCATTTGAAGAAGTTGGAATTTGTGTTTAAATATAAATACTGTTGTTAGTTTAAGTAGGAGGTAATTAAGGGGTGTTATTCTAAAAAATAGAGTTAGATTCTTTGTAACTATTTGTTGGGGTTGTCGAGTTAGATTAATTCTATTACTATAAGATTATTTAATTTTGTGGTTATAAATGCCCAAGGTAACTATTATTGATGCCAAGAGATACCTTGGTACTATTTTCTCTTAAATATTTCTTAGAAGATTGATTAGATTGTTCCCTTCTTACAAACCTAGTTTTCTATTCTGTACTTGTATCAGTATTTTTGCAACCTTGATTACTACTAATTAATTAACTATTATTATTATTATTATTTGCATATCCTTCTTATTAATTTGTAATATCTTCCAGGGCATTCGAAATTCCATTTTAAGAGTTTGTTATGGAAAATGGAGAAGGACTAATGCATCCTTAATTATAAAATGAATATTAATTCTGTTTTTTATGAGAATGTTAGAGGTTATTCTGAAGTTAAGTTTCTATATGTTTTAAAAATAATTTATTGAAAAAATTGAAAAAAGGAGTGGTTGATATTAATGATTTGCTTTGAAGTAATATTATTAAAATAAAATGTTTAATCCTCTTATATTTAAGTAAATTTATGTAGAAATTCAATTATTTTAAGAAAAAATGTATTTTTATTGCTTAATTTCTAAGCAATCTAATATCTTTCTTAGTATTAAAATAAATTGAAATAATATCAAAATTTTACATCTGGTTTCATTAAGATTAAAATTTTTAATGATTTGTCTATTTCTTACACCTTAACTCTATGGAGCAACAGAAAGGTGAGTTCGGGTAGGTTCTGCATGTGTGAAATTTGGATTCAATTTAGATTGTAAATTTAAATTATCTATTTCTAGCTATTTAATACGTTCATTAAGCTTTCTCTTATCTTTCCTTAATTGTAATATCTCGGAAGCAATATCTCTTCTAAGGATTTCCTCATTTGTGCTAGATTTCTTATACTCAGTAGTGGAATCGTTTGAAAATTCACTAGAAGATCCTAATTAATAGGTTTCGATAATTTCCAACTTCTCTCTCAAATCTTAGTTCTCCATTTATAACTTTTTTAGATGAAAATAAATGTCAATTCACAGTATAATATAAACTTTTTCAAAAATTTGGTCTTATTTTGAGAGCCATTTAAATTTGAAAATAAAATGAAGTATAGTTTTGATGAAAAGAAAAATAAATTGATTAATTAATATTTTGGAAAGAAAATAAATGATATAAATAATAGATTTAGTAATAGTAAAATTAGTATTATTAAATAAGGAAGGAGAGAGATTCTATTCTATTAATCATTAGATTTTATACTAAATATAAATAAGGATTAGTTGTTTGAATTAGGTATTTATTCTATTTTAAAATATAAACTAAAATCAAATAACTAGATTTTTAAACCCAATTTATCACAGCCAACTAAACTTCAAAATTTACTATTTATTTTCTCCAAATTAATCTTTAATACTTAGAAGAATTAAAAAATCTTTCTTTTTTTTTTAAATATTAAACTCAAAATAGTATTATGAAAACTGTATTAAATTTAAAATAATGAGTGATATTCCTTCCTTGTATTTCTACTAATAACTACTTTGTTGAAGAATGATATCTTGCCTTAAATTAACTAAAATTCTCCAATTAAATTCTAGATAAATATATTTTATTTTAAAAATATAATTTTTGAAAGACCGTAGAATGAATGTACAATCGTCTTTGTTTATTTATGTATTAGCCCTAACTAAAATGGGAAAGAAAACAATAATATTAATTTTAATATTACGATATTTAATTCAGCATTATATGATTCCTTTTCTGAACTCATACTGTCAATAATTTCTCTCATTTCAGTATTTGATTACAGTAGCTCTCTGATCATATTAACAGAATCTATCAACCTTTTGATGGCAAAATCCTATATTTAGAATTATAAAATCAGTAATAGCTTAATAGATTTGATTGAATTATTGATCATGATAAAACAAAATATTCCTCTTTCTTACATAATAGTCTTATCATCCTTCACATTTAGTACTATCTAAAAATAATTACACATTTTAGATTTCATTTTATTAATTCAATTACAACTTTATATCTTTTTAATCGTTAGTTACATAATTTTATAACTATAAACCATAAGACTTTTAAACTTTATGTAGATTGTATAAAGTTAATTTCAATTCTTAGATACTCAAAAAGGTTTGTTTTCTCTTTTTAATGGGTAATATCTTATTCAGTTGTGCATTCTATATTCTTAATTTCATGGAATTATAGCTTCATTGTATTATTTTGCGAATTTAAAAGGGAGATGGGGGATTAAGGTTGAAAAATGTAAGCAATTACTAAATTTTATCTCTGTTTATTAATTCCATTAATAGTATTATTTTACAACTTTAAAATTAAATTGATAAAGTATCACTCTATTTGATACTTTATTCACTATTACCTTAAGAGTAAATTTTATTATTTCCTATTAATATCTTTCTTTTATTTCTTTGAGTATCTTGTTTGTTTTTAATTTAAGAAAAAGAGAATTGATATGAGTAAAATCTACAAAAGATGTTTGCTTGAAAATGGGAGTAATTGTTAATAAATCATAAAATTGAAAATATTTTTTGATCGAGAAGTTAATTTTTTATACTTCTTAATCTCAACTCATTTAATGGAGAGGATTGGCTAGATATCTTAGAAATCCTTTAGTAATATTGTAAAATTGAAAGCTTTAATGGATAAATATCTAATTTCTACCAAAAATTGCTAGTTATTATTTAAAATTATCGTTTAAGACTAGTATTTTTTTTAATACTTAAAGTATATTACAAAAAGATATTTTTCATTTATCTAATTTACTCATTTAGACTTACCACTAGTGATAGAACATAATAAATAAGAAAGAGGATAATTTCATTTGTTTTAGATTGATCTAATAATTTTTATCATTACCTATCCAATTGTGGTGAATCCAAACCCATTTGAAAGACCAGGAATTTAAGAGTTGGTAGAGTCGATGTTTGTATTCAATGAAGGATTCAT
Source organism: Tetrahymena borealis (assembly GCA_000260095.1). NCBI lineage: Eukaryota > Ciliophora > Oligohymenophorea > Hymenostomatida > Tetrahymenidae > Tetrahymena > Tetrahymena borealis. The sequence goes on from JH651343.1 coordinate 30,038, forward strand.
ATTTACTAATTTATTTTCTTAGTCCTGCTTATTGAAAAGGAAGGCATCATTTAACTTGTTAGCACTCTCCCCAAATCCTTTAATTGTTTATAAATTCGATCCAGGTGAAACTTACCCCATACTAATTATAATTTAAATTTAAAAATTAATTCTAAGATTCTTTGTAAAAGATTCATACAATGACTAGTTTAATATAGGTTGGAGCCTAATAGGGCTATTTGGATTTAAAGGCTACAAAACATTTTCTCTGTTCTTACTGCTCTAGTTAACAAATCCAATTTACTATTATGTAATTTGCATTTCTTTCTTATAAGCATTTAAATTTTCACCTTCTAAAAAGTTACTAATATTTTAAGGGTTATGAGATCTCCTAAGCTAAGAAGGGGAAGGTAATATTCCATTTCGATTTTCATTATCTAGTTTAATTGTGTTAATTAATCTTAAAGGAGATTCTTATCCATTTGCTTTACTTCCAGAAGATGGAGAGTAAGATCTTCCATTCATGAAATCCTATCCAAATACTTTCATGTTTTAATTAGTTAAAGAACTCAAAAATGCTATGTGTTCATTGGCTTTATGTAGTTCCTTTATTAATTCTCCATTTTTAGCCTTTTTAATTTAATCAAGGTATTTTAAAATGAAATAAATTTAATTTATTTACCTTTAAAATATTTATTTGCTTAATTCTCGGATCTTCATTTCTCACTGGTTAATTTGTTATAAAACCTGCTTAAGTGGCATAATTTAATGTTGAAATGTTCTCATCAAAGTATACATCACAGGGAGATAAACAAGCAATCTAAAATATTAAAAATAATTCCTTCAATAAATAAATTAAGTACATTTAATTATATATAATGAATAAATTAAATAAAAATCTTAAACGTATGATTACCATTAAACAATAACTATTTCCTCCTATACTTTATTTCAACAAACAAGTTAGTTTACTATCTCTGTAAGGGACAAATGGCATTTCTTTTTTAGTACTAGTGTCTTAAAAGTATTCAGCTAATGCACTAATAACTTATCTTAAAGTGAATAAACTTTTGTTAATTTCAATAGCTTCTTTCAAGTTTTATCCTTCAACACCTGATTAGGATGCCCTTTCACTACCTGCTAAATCTACTAATTGCATTTTACTTGAAATAATATTATCTGGATCTTCAGCTGTCATAGAGTCAACTCTTAGAGTTAATATACCTTAAATAATTTGGTAAATTAATAAAATATATCTATTGTTTTATTATTATCATTACAATGAGAGCGAGAGGATTAAGTATTGAGTTTATGAGATGCCATAAATTTATTTTTAATTCCTTTGTAAAATAATTAAAGAGCTTCTTGTCCATTTTAGCATTCAAATACGAATAGATTTTCTACAGAAAATTAATCTTTTTTACTCCATCTTATACGGAGACCTTTAGAATTTTCAGAGTTCAGCAAGTCATATATTTTTTCATTGTATATCTGTAAGTACGAAACATAGACTTTATAAATTCTATTTTTTAATCTAGCATATTTCTTAATAGTTTCAAACGTTTATATTATTGTTCTTGGAATAATACCCATACTTTCATTTGGAGTAGCAGCAGCACCCTATATATTTGATGTAAAATATCATGGAATAACCACTAACTAAATTTATTCACTTTAAAATTCTTATTTTTTTTTCTTTTATGGTGGATTTATTAATAATTAACTTTTCAATGGTTAAGGTTATGCCTGATTGGAGGCAATTTTTCTGATTAAAATTTTTTTTAACAGCTTTTTAATTATTTGATTTAGATCTTTAACCATCAAAATTAGTAAATAAATATTTGATTACAGTAATAACTACAACAACATTGTATTTACTTAAAATAACTTCTATTTATGTATTATTATCAGATAAATCTATAATTACTTCACATTCAATTTGAGGTTTTAATCCCTTGCCATTATTCTCATAAGATATACCTTCCATCGTATAAGTTTTACCACTTCCTGTCTGTCCATAAGCAAATATTGTAGAGTGGAATCCCTATTTTTTTTTGATTATTGTATAAGTAATCTTATTTAATTTATAGCAAATAGTAATATATGATTACTTCTACAACTCTATTTATCATTTCTGGCAGTTAAGTATGGTCAAAAAATTATTTCTAGCATGTGTTCTCAGGAATAACTTTAGTAAATTAGTAAAATTTCTCAGTATTATTGTGATCACTCCCATTTACACTTTTTAATAAATAATTATGATTTAAGTTTGGAAAGAATGGCTGATTGATATTGCAAAAATTAAATGGTGAATTTTTGCTACTAATTGAGTGTATCTTAAAAGTAATTGCAGAGCTAGTAAAAGAAATGTAAAATTTACATAATCTCAGATGTATCTTCTAAAATTTGTAGTTTATCACTACTATATCCTTTCTTTTTTTCAGATTCTAGTTATGGTCTAATTCTAACCATAACTCCAATACGTGCATTCATAGATTGTGAAAATGTTATACGGTTGGTTATCTATTTTGTTTTCAAATCTTTTATATTTATTGATTGATTGCTAATACAATTATAAGGTATAATCCTTATCAGAAGGTCTAATTGAAAATCGGTTTCTAAAAAAGCCTTGTTGAGTTAAGGTATTTAAAAGAAGATAAATTTATTAAATGTTTGTGTTTGTATAATATTAATTAAAAGTTTTTCTAAAGATTAGTATCTTGTTGAATAGTTCTTTTTTTAAGATAATAAATTAGTATGGCTATTAAATGATATTTATTACATTAATTTACTATGAAGCACTATATTAATTACTTAGAATAAGCCACCACTTCCCTTTTTGAGTTACTGTTAAACTTTTAGAAAATAAAGAGAAAATATTTAAAAATAAGAACTAATTATAAATACTTTTTTACACATTTACTTACTTACTTACTTAGAAAGCCTTAAATTTAATCTCTCTAACAATAATTCTAATGAATATTATTTAACAAAATAAGAAGTAATTATATATATTAAAATTAATTAATTTATAATAAAATCTAAATCCAAATTTACATTTTCATATCTACTTTTAGCTTTCAAAATACTGATATTGTATGTAAAATAAACAATATTATTGGCTAATTTTCTTTCACAAATTTAATTATAATATGAAGATTTCTATAAAAAATAAAATGACACGATTTTGTCTAAATAATTATTATCCTTTAATTCAATTTGTAATTTATGATTGCTTGATGCCTAATTAAAACCAATTAAAATATTTTAAATATGGGATTTAAAATAAAGATTAATTTAGTTAAATTAGAATGACTGAGATGATAAATAAATAATAGAATGTAATAAAAGATATGTTTATTAAATTTGGAGATTTTGATTTAGATGGTTATTAATTTATTTTTCTGTTGAAAAATAGAAATCAACGAGCAAATATGCAAATTGAAAGAAAAGTATGAATAAAGGAACATAGATAAATATTCAAATGGATGATAAGAATGAATGAATTTTAAAAATTGGAATGTTTGCTTGATTTCATTTGAAATCTATGTAAAATTTGCATATATATTCAAATTAATTACTTATTAATTAAGAAAAATTAGCATTAAAGAAAAAGGTTTGTTTGTTTGTTTGTTTCTTTATTGTATTTAATTTTTGAGTGAATCAAACAAATATCTATTCATTGATTATTCTAATTTAGTTAACCTAAAATAATAAAAAAGTGCTGACAATAAAAATAGCTATCTGTCAAAATTTTAACAACACCAAAGTATAAATAAGTTTGAATTAAAATCCAACACACAATATAGCGCTATGCAGGATAATTTTAGTAAATTTACAGAAAAGAGTCCACTTAGCTTCAATAATGATTTGCTATATCCATCTTAATAGAATTAGAATGGCAATTAATACATATTTTCGAGTTTTGGGACTAATTAAAATACTCTACCTGAGAAGATAAGCCAGCAAGATACGCTATTGAAGCAATTTACTTCAAATTCTACAATTCCTCTCAGTGAATAAGAATATTGTTCTAATAAACAATACTAAAAGTATTCATTCAGATTAAATAAAATTTCAATATTAGAATCATTTTTATTATTTCTAGGGGAGATTCTGATTTTATGAGCTTAATATTGAAAGATACGACTATTAAATCTTCATCATTAACACCTAACAACTCAACTAATTAGAATGAATAACTTATTTAGAAATTAGGTATGCTTGAAATTTAGAATAAAGAATAAGAGGAAAGAATATAGAACTTATAAAAATTAAATGATTAATTAATGTCTGCAATAACTGATTTAAATGGCAACGATTCTAATAAGGTAATTAGTCATATTACTCTTTCTCTTTATTTAAAATGAAACATTAAGATTCTATTTGTAGATAATAACAATATGAAAAAGTAATAAATGATATTAATTTATTCTTAATATAATTATAAAGTAGAAATACTAGAAAGAAAAGGACATCCTCTATAAATAGCACGAGAAGGAGATATCTGATTATACTAGCTAGATCAAAGATCTAAAAAATAAACTGGAGCTTTAAGTAATCGATTCGCTTTGATTTTTTAAAATAACGATTAAATAATCTAAAACAAATGTTTGAAAATTTAGATTCTTTAAAGGATTTTTCAAATTTGAAGCAACCTTTAATTAATTAAAATAAATAGAAAGCTTAGATGAACGAGAAAATAGCAGAGCTAGAAAGAGACAAGATGATTCTAGAAAAATAATTAGATGATGAAGAAAAGAATTATCAGAAGAAATTGTAATAGTATAAAGATGAGAAAGATTAAATGAATTCAATCTTAAAGGATTATGAATCAATGAGATAGTATGCATTTTAATTGAATTAAACATTTAATAACTTAAATAATTTATATTCCAGGAAAAATCAAGAAGCTGTTCAAATTACTCTTGAAAATAAAATTAGAGTATTAGAGGAGGTGATTGAAAAATAAAAATTAGAGGCCGAAGATAGAAATGGATAATTAGCTAACGATACAGAAAAAATCATATAAAATATGAAATAAATTCATGAAAATGTAATTTTATTTTATATTTTGAATTTTATTAATTACTAATCGATTTATTAGGAGAAGAATATCCTCATGAATAAAATTACAGGTCTTTAAGGAGAAAAGAAAATGATTGAGTAATAAAGTGAGTACAACTTTAAAATGTTTACCGAACTCAGAAACAAATCAGAAAATTAGGTAAAATAAATAAATCGTAATTCTCTTCTATAATTTATTTAAATATCATTAATACATTAGTAAGATGGCCTATACAACGAATTGGATAAAACAAGAAAGTTCATTAACGGTTTAGAGTAAAAAATAATGGAAAAAGAAAGTATAATCATCATTTAATAATAAAAAATTGATGGAAACGATACAGTTCTAAGACTCAAAGAAAAGAATTATGAAGATTAATTGAAAACTTTGAAAAATTAAAACGAATAGCTCGAGTAATAATCTCAATATATTAATTATCCATTATTAATTTTTACTATTTTATACCTTTTAGAGAATAAATGAAGAAGTAATAGCACGAACTTAAGCATTTATAATTCTTAATGCAAGAAAAGCAATTCGAATTGACTGATAAAAGCAAATAATTAAAGAAACAAATTTGGAATGAAAAGAAAAAAGCTGAATAGTTAGAGGAAGCAGCCAATAGAATTAAGGTAAAATAAGATTAACAAAAATAAAATGAAAATTAAATTGTTTATTTTTTTAATTTCCTAAAGGAAGATTACACAAAGAAGAATTCTTTTGTCATTTAAGAGTTATTGATGAAAGAAGAGAAAATAAAGAAATTGAATACTTAAATTCATAAATAATCTACAATATAGAATTAAATTGCTTAGCTCAATTTTAATAGCAATAGCAACAATAACACTTCATATTCTTTTATTAATAATACTAACTTAAGTAATTTGATGCAGAATCCTAACCAAAGTTTGTTGCAATAAAATTAAAATGGGAGCTAAAATAGACCAAGCCACCGTTAATTTGATAGAAATTAACACTTAGCTACATCTAATAATGCAAATATGGCAATTATTAATTAAGATAACTTTAATTCAAGTGACAATCTCAATATTCTTAATACTTAAAGCCACTCTAAAAGCCCAAAACTTTTATAAAATAATTAAGTTAATGGCTCACTTATGTCTCAGTTTTAGGAGAGCTGCTCAGTTCCTATATCTAGCAGATGCCGTAACAATCCAAGAAGTACAAGTAATTACTAATCTGATATGTCCAAAAATAATTCTTAAAATTAAATTGTAGTTGATAAGAGTACTAACGATAATTTTAATAGCTACTAAGCAATTAATAATTTGCTTTCAATCAATAGTCCCTCTAATGTAGCTACTCTACCTTTATTGACTAATGAATTCATGTCTCCTTAAAGTTAAAAGTTAGATTTATCTAGGGGAGAGCTTTAAACTATGAGAGGGTTAACTCCAACTATACCTACCAATACGTGCATCTAAGATCAGTAACAAAAAGAAATACTATAAAAGAATAAAAGATCATTAAGTTAAGTAGTTCCTTCATTAGGTATGAATGTAAATAAATCAAATAAGAACTAATAATAGTAGCTATTAAAAGCAACTAATTAAGGAAAACAGGGTTCAAATAAGTCTATATCACACTCCCCATTGGCAGTTTAATAAAAAGAAATAACAGGCTATAATTTAACATTAATTACTCATGAAGCTACATAAAAGAATAAATAATTTACTAATAATTGTGATGATTATCAAAATAATAGTATTTGTACTCCAAATACAAATAAAAAAGGGTTTCCTCAAAATAATTAAAACGTACACAATATCAATAACAGAAATAGATCTATTTCACCTATACATTCATAGTCTGTCAACACTTGCAATTCTCACAGAGATAATGAAAAAATTAAATAATCAAGCAACTAGAGAAATATTTAAAATGATTAAAATAAGTAGAATAACAAAATTCAGGGAGTTACTCTTAACACTTGTAGAGATAACACATAACAATAAAATAGTCACTTCAAAAATCTATCAGTATCAGCAACTCCTTTAAGCAGCGTTAATTTGAATTTCTTAATAAACCAAAAGGACAACAATACTAATAATTAAAATAATCAACTCATCCACACTCCTGATACTAAGAATTAATCTTCCGTTACTACTCCAAACACCTATAGAAGTTAAACTAATTTACAACAAATGAATTAACCAATTTATAAAAATGGTTCTGCTCAAGACATAAATTTTGTAACAAAAGAGAACTCAATGATGAAAAGTAATTAAAGCATTTAAATGCAATCACAATAATAAAGAAGAGATATAACATTTGGAACACCAATGATGGATAAGGTATATAGCGAAATGTCTTAAAATGCGTAAAAAACAATAGATGATCAAACATTTTCATAATCAACATTTGCAATAAATAATCTTGGAAATATCAATGATAAATAAGTTCCTTTTCAAACGAAGATTAGAAAGATATTAAATTAATTCAGCTATATCTAATTGAATTAATAAAATAAGTTAAATCCTCATGTTTCTAATTAAACTTCGAACGAGAGCTATCAATATAATACTCAGTAATAACCTAGCTTCTCCGCTTATAATTAATAATAAAATTTAACTAATCAAAGAGAGATTGAAAATATTTTCTTTGAGTAAATGAAGGAAGCCATGTAAACATATCCCGAAATTATTGATTACAATAACACTTTATTGAGATAGTCTATGGAAAAGAAAGACATGAATCTCGCTTTGAATGGATTGAAAGAAATAATCTAAAAAATTAATTTTAATGAACAAGAAAAGAGAGAGCTTTAAATTGATATCAATACTCTTTAATCTAAATGCAGTTTAGAAAAAGCTTCTCTTTAGAATTATCCTACTCTTACACAAAATAATTTGGAAACATAAAATAACTTCCATACTAATTCAATCGCTGATTCTAAAATAAATCAAATCATTTTAGAAAATCTTTAAACAAAGACGTATGAAACATCATCTGCTACAACCTTCACTCAAGAAAAAGAAAATATAAAAGTATTACCACTTTCTCTAGAAATTAATAATAAATTTAAACCACTTACTTAAACTACTGCTAATGGATATCCTACAAATGTAAATAATTTAAGTATTAATTTAAATTGTTTAAAGTCACCTCAATTCTCCTCTGCTAAGGTTGAAGAAAAACCTCTTCCACTATAATAAAATACGGATTACCTCAATGATTATAATTCTAATCTAGAAAATAATTCTTACAAGAATAATTAATAGCAATATTCGAATAACAAAAGTGCATAAAATACAAATGAAGTTAAAAAATCTAAATTAGTTGATAAAAATAACTCTTAAAGTCAATTTAATTCTGCAAGAGTAAGCAATAAAATAAGCTAGGAAAAAGTTCTTTAATAAACTTAGAATAATCCTAATAGGGCAGGAAATAAACATTTTTCTAGCATTAGTATCAGTATAACAAATAGTAATAATGCTGATCAATCTCCGACAATGTATCGAGTAAATAGTGGTTTAAATCATTAAAAGAATGCTTAATCTATTAATATCCACTCTATATCTAATTTCTCGAATAACAGTGTAAATAAAACTAACTGCTAAAATGAGAATAACAAGTAAAATATCAATTTCTCTCAAATTAATAATGGTAACTCAACAATAATATCAAACAAAAATATAATTTAAAATACCTTCAATTAAGATTAAATAAAGAATTCTAGTAGAAATACTCCTAAAACGAATAATGTAACACCTTCTAACCAAAGAAAAGTTAATCCTCTAAAAGATATCATTTAATATTGATTGATTGATACATTATTTTAAATTAAATTCATTGCTGTAATCAACTTTTCTATTATACTTTTATATTATTAAGGATTAATCAATCAATATCCATATATTTTGAATTATTAATTAAACTGAACATCAAATTCTACAATTATTTAAACTTTTTGTTGATTATAAATCTTCTTTTTCATTACATTTTTTTAATTTCTAATCTGGTTATTATTTTAAAAACAAAAGAACCTACAAATTAATAATAAAAAATAATTAAAAATTATTTTAAACTTAAGTAATATGATATTTTAAATTATTTAAGCACAAGTAATATTATATTTTAAATCCTATCAATTATTTTACTTTTTCAAGAAATATTTAGTGATATACTCTAAAACTATTTTCTTTAGATTTTGATATTAATATAATAAAAAGGTAAAAGATTTAATTAGTAGAAGAATAAGAGCAAGGATGAGATTTATTTAAAATAAAATAACTACACAATAATATATGAGAATATGTACACATTAAAAATAAAATTGATTTAGATCATTTTTAAACAATGAATTTATTGTGGTGCTTTTATTCGTAATCAGAGCAATGCTTCAGTTTTATTTCATTACCAAGCTAGATTATTTTTTGATTATATTGAACTCTTTCATCCTTTTTGAGAGGAACTATGAAGTTAGTATTTTCAATATAAAGTTGAGATTCATTTTTAAATAACTTTAAGAATTCATTATCCTTTAAGACTCCTGATTAAATAAATCCAAAAACACCAATATCAAATAATTCTTAAAATTTCTTTTTAGTTGTTAATTTGTTAAGATCTTCGAATACAGGGATAATCTTTACGTTCATTAACTTGAAACCTTAAAGCAATTCAAAAATCTCACTTCCCTTCAGGTAGTCTTCTTTTTCTTTCTTTTCACGGTAAGCTTTTTGTCTTTTTTCTATTTCTTCAGGAGAAAGACCAGTTAAATCCTCTAAAGGATCATCCTCCTTTTTAACTGAATCCTTTGGCTTTTCAACAGGAATTTCTTCTTCTTCTCCAACTTTTTTATCTTTCTTTTCTTCATTTTTAGAATCATTCTATTTTTTTTCTTCTTATTCTTCTTCCTCTTCTTTTTCTTCTTCATCTTCATTTTCTTCTTCTTTAATTTCATCAGTTTTTTTCTTAGCATCCATTCTTTTAGCTTCCTTTTTCTTGGCTTCGGTATTTTTATCAGTTCTATAAGGATCAGTGAAAGTCATATGATACTCATTAAGCTTTTCAATCATTTCTAACCAGTGTTATAAATTAAATTCTGTTACTTCAACAGAGTGTCCTACATGTTACATATTAGCAACCTTGAAAAGTTTTTCTTTTTCAGGTTCGACATCACACTCTACACCCATACTAATATAAGGAGAAATAACAATATCACCCCAATATCCTCTAACAGCTACATTCTCATAAGTGAGTTTCTTCTTTCCAGGAATATAACTGCTCATGGTTCTGTTTGGAATTATATATGAAGAGAATCTCTACTCAAATGCAACACCAGTTTATCTCCATTCTTTATAATGATAAAAGTGGATAATGCTTGCAAATTCTTTCAGTCCCATCTAATAATCCCAATCAATCAAATTCCTTCTAAAGTCATATCTTTCCTTATAATGGTATCTAATTTTTAATTGAATTTAGGTTATTTGTTGATTATAATAAGCAATAAACATCCTGATATTTCAAGATAATGAATAAATTTAATAATACTGCTATCTACCCTCTTTAAATCTATTTGTAAATTTTCTTGACTCTATTGGGATATTTTTATTTTATATTAATCAACAATATTTTAAAATCTATACCTCAATCTTTAGTCTCTGTGCTTTTCCATTGTAAAAGGGTTTTTACTGTGCCATGAGTTAACAATGTCTGATAACTCATCACGTTCTTTAAATTTAACTTCCTTAAAATCAAATATTTATTCTAAAGGTGTTCTTGTTTTTTTGGTTTCTTCAGCTATTAAATTAAGGATGGTAGGAAGGATGGAATCAATGTAACGTTATGTTTTTTCCCTAATCAATGCATTTCCAAATACATCTAAAAATAACTCTACTCTTTCTCTGAAGCTTAAAGATGTTGTCTATAGAATCTATAATAAAAGAAGCCATCTACAAAATGATTCTTTTTGTTTTTCGTAGACATAAATATTAAGCTATTTAATCTTCTATGTTTCCTTATTCTATCGGCAGTTATCTGCGATAGTCTTTAATACATGTCTTAAATCAGAGGTGCATGCTAGTAATACATTTTAAGTATCCTTTTCTGGAGCATCATCCAGAAAATCTATGGCTGGTGACAAGCCCCAAAAATGAATGAAACCTATTTGCTCAACAATTTCCATTTTGTTCTTTCTACTTATAAATAATTTACAACTTTTTCAATTGTTTATATATTTAAAATATTAAAATTTTAATTTTTTAAAACAGATGCACATACACATACCCTTTTTCAAATAAAAAAATAAGATATTTTGATGGATTTAGATCAAAAAAATATATAATTTTTTTTTTTGATAAAATTCTTAATTCTACTATCTCAATGATAACTTTAGATCCATAATTTATTTATTAATCAGAATACTAATAATATCATTATTTTGCTTCATTATTAAATTGATGTGTTAATTATCATTCTTAATGAAAAGTCTACTCAATTTTATTATGATAATATATAGAATCAACAATTAATTTATGTAATAACCCTAAAATTATAATGATTTAAATATTTTTATTACTTGTAATTAATTTACTAAAAGCCTCGGTGTATTAGAAAAATTATATATTTTAAATAAATTAATATGTTAAACTTGTAATATTTAGATATAATTATAATATTATTTTTATTTCATAAATAATAATTAAATAGTACAAATTTATTTTATTAATTTTTATTAGTTACTGCTACTTCCTAAAATAATAGATCAAATATAAATAATTGTATTAAAAAAATATTGTACTTACAATACCTTTAACATAGGTACATTTAAGATTTGATGAATTAATTGGAAAATATGTAATTTTCAAGGTGCACTACTAAGAAAATTACCGAATAATTTTATTGAAATTATAGATTTGATAGAAGTTGATAAGATTCTATTTATCTAATTAGAATAAAAGAAGTTTAATTATAATGAGTATTAGTAGGGAATTGATTGAAAAAAGATATTCTTTTTTTAAATCAAAATATATCATCAACTATTAATTATTAATATCTTTCTGATATCACTTCAGATTTATTGAATCATAATTCCAAAAAAATTGCACTGATGATTTCAACTATTGAAGATATCTTGATTGCCACAATTTTCCATTTTCTCTCAAATTTTTACTAAGCCTTGATATCTTGCATGCATATTTCAAGTGATGTAGCACAGATCTAAAAGAAAATAATACAATTATAATCCTCCTTATAAAAATATTCAATAGAAATATGTTTTATTCTTGCAATAGGCCATTTATATCTGTAAAAATTAGATTAATGCTTAAATTTATACTATTAAATCAGTATATAATGTTATAGATTATGAAAATGAAAATAATATAAAGTGAGTTAAGTTCCTTTTAAGTCAGAGATGTATAGCCTTTGTATACTTTCATATGAGTTGATAGCAGGTAATCTACCAACAATTCAAAGCGATATAATAATACGTAAAATATTACTATTAATTTAGCAGAGGTTTACAAGATTTTAATATACTCATACAGAAGATAGTGTTTGAATGAAACAAAATGATAAATTAATAAATAGATGCCAGATAAACCAAAATACTCGCAAAATTTGATGATCAAAGAAAATTTCTGACGCACTTTTTGCACTTTAAAATACCCATATTTACCTCATAGATTTAGTATAATTTATTAATTAATTAAAACATAAATAAAAAAGTTTACCAACGAAACTTAATACATTCATTTGTTGCAAAAAAGAATAAAAAGATTTAAATATAATTACTACAATAAGATTAGAAAGAAATGAACACCATTCCTGAATTAGTTTAATTTTTACAAAGAATCGGACAAGGCCATTTGTCTTAGAACATAGATAAGTTCACACCCGAGTAGTAGAAGGAATTCTTAGACTAGGTAAATAGATTGAATTCTTTTATATAAATGAATAACCATACTATCTAATAGGCTTTGAAATAGCCTTCCTCTACCCTTACTGATTTACTATTTAAAATATGGAAACAAAACTCTATTAATCTAAATCTAAACTCAATTTTTATAACAAATAGGTTAACAAGTTAAATACTACCTACCCTGGTGGTTTAGAAGAATACACTAAAAGAGCTAAAGTGTTACTTAAAAACTCTGCTGACAATGTTAACCCTTATGAAGGTTATACTCCCTCAGTTCCAATTGGTGAAAAGGTCAACTTTAGCTCCTTTGAAGAAGTTGCTGGTTTAGAAGCTATTGGCCGTGAGGAGCTTAGACACACTGCTTTTGTTTTAGGTAACATTATATACAATTTAAATGCTCATTTCTATTTAAAAAATATTAATGATTTATCTAAACTCCTTCCAATTTTCATTTCTTGGTCCATTTTTAATTGTTCTATTAAAGCAACAAAAAGCAGAAGTCAGCGAAAGAAAGAATAAGAATAAATAGCTTAATGATTATAATTAAGAATAAACAAAACGATATTTTTAAAGTGTGGAGATAGGATATATTCAATATTGGATTTATTTTGGAATTTAAATCATAATTAAAAGAAATTCTACCAAATTTGTTCTTTATATTTAAGTAGAAATTAATAGGAAAAGATATTTTCACTATAGCACAAGATTAAATTTTATAACTAAGTATTATTCAATAAGTAGATTTTTGATTTACACTCCACCTACCCTATCCTTTTATAATATTCTTCATTAAGTCTTCTACTATCAAACACATTAGAAAGTTAAAAATATAAATTTATCAGTACATAGAAACGAAAATAAAGAAAATTTCTTAAAAGACACCAAGAAAACAACAATAAAAATGAAAGATAGCTTTATAGAAAAAATAAAAGATGTATGAAAACTAATATAATATTCTTATTTAATTAAAATCTATAGTTGCAGGTGGTTTGGGTGAAAGACTCTAATATGATGGCATTAAGATTGGTATTGAATTTGAATTAACAACTGGGTAGACTTTCTTGAATTACTACTTGGACTTTATTAGAGCTTTCAGTGAATAAGCTGAATTAGCTATTATGACCTCCGATGATACTTATGATTTAACCGTCAAGCTTCTCGAAGAAAATAATTATTATGGTTTCCCTAGAGAATAACTTATTATCATGAAGTAAGAAAAGGTTCCTGCCATGATTGATAACGATGCTCGCTTCACTCAATTACATAACTCTTTACTTATTGAAACCAAACCTCATGGTCATGGTGATGTTCACACTTTACTTTTCTAACACTAACTCCCTAAGAAATGGATGAACTAAGGTAAAAAATGGGTTGTCGTTTTCCAAGATACCAATCCTCTAGTTTTCCGTGCTCTTCCTTCTGTTTTGGCTATTTCTAAAACTAAAAATTTAGAAGTTAACTCTATTACTGCTCCTCGTAAACCTGGTGAGGCTGTTGGTGCTATTTGTAAATTAACTAAGGGAGAATAAAGACTTACTATTAATGTTGAATACAATCAACTCGGTTCTCTTATTCCTAAAGAACCTGTTGATGAATTTGGTTTCTCTGTCTTCCCTGGTAACATTAACTCTATTGCTTTCAGCTTAAAGGAGTATGATGCTGTTCTAGAAAGAACTTAAGGTCTCATAATGGAATTCATTAATCCTAAATACGCTGATGCTACCAAGACTAATTTCAAGAGCTCTTCTCGTTTGGAATGTATGTATCAAGATTATCCTAAATTGCTCGAAAATGATAACAGAGTTGGTATGACCTAAGTCAATAGAGCATTCTGCTTCAGTACAGTTAAGAATGACATTAAAACTGCAAGTCAAAAATTCTAACAAAATCTTGCACCTGAATCTGCTTCTTCTTGCGAATAAGACTTATACTTCATGAATAGATCTATCCTTAAGCTTGTTGGAGTTGAAGTCGAAACTTCTGATGCCTATGATTATGAATTTGAGGGAATTAAACTTAATTTCTCTCCTCAAGTAATTCTTAAGCCTTCATTGGGTGTTACTCTTGCTGAAATTAAGAATAAAATTGGTGATACTAAAATTAGAATCTCTAAAAATAGTAGTGTTGTGTTTGATGGAGAAACCTTCAAAGTTAAGCATGATAAGCTTGAAATTGATGGATAATTCAATGTACCTGCTAAATATTAATCTAAATCTAAACATAGAACCTTTGTTGCTGTTGATAACAAGGCTTCTCAACACCTTATTATTAGAGGATATGATGTCAAGAGAGATTGATCATTTATAATTTAATTTAAATTTGATTGTAATATTAAAAATACTTTTATATTTTATAAATTATGAATATTTTATTAAAAAATATTAATAAACTTAGATAATTTTAATAAATAATAATCTACATTAAAAATATTAATATTTATTTTTAATTTATTTTTGGAGAATCTGTTGCATTGAATATCCATTATTCATACAATTTTTTTACTTTAGTAAATTAGTAACCAAGAGATACATGAATTAGTAAAAGGATAAATATAGGGTCTGAAGTGGAATAAAATCTTCAAAAAATATATTTTTGTTTTTTTTAAAGAAATATTCTTAAATTTAGGTTCTGAAAAAATGTTTTAATTAAATATTGAATGCTGCTTCTAAAGCACTCCCATCTAAATTTCTTAAATTATTTGTTTCCCCATTTATTTTTTTCTAAAACTAAAAAAGATAATGATTATTAACTAATTCATTTTTCTTACAAATATTAATTTTAAATAATAATAATTTGATGAAAGTTATTATACAATACAATATATAATTTAAAATAATTAATAAAAATTACTAAAATTCTAAACTCAATTTTGAAGTATATATTTGACAAAAAATATCATATTTAAGTATCCTAAGCATTTAACTCTATTAGAATAAATCTTATTATATACCCTATACTTATGTGCTAATCCATAGGCTATAATTTGTATTCTTCTTAATGTAAATATAAAATTATTTAAGGTTTTATAAAATTATACAATAATGTTTACCTTCAAATTAAATAAAATTTCACTAATCTTTTTATTTTTATTATTTTTGAAATTAATGTTGATTTCTAGAATGACCTTTAATTAAAATTATATTTTCCTTTAATTAGTATTCATATTTTTAGTAATTATTACCCCATAAGGAGAGTTAAAGTAGTAAATTATGAACACTTTCCTAGACCAGATACTAAACGATAACTACCAAGAAAGTTAATATGATTAAAACTTTTATATTCAGAGTTATGTTAAAAATTAGAAAATAGATATAAAGCAGAAGAAAATATTATTAAATTTACTATAAATCAAGAATTAATATAGTAAGTTTGGAGAATTGTCCTAACAAAGATCCTAAATCGCAAGCACTTTAATTCTTAATTCCATTATTGCTTTTAAATATACAGAGACACTTCAAAAATTATTAAATTCTATAACATTTTACCTTAAATCAAGAGTTAGTTTAACTATTTATGAGCATTTTGTTAATCCAGATACTAAACCAAAAACTCCCTAATCTTCAATTTCGTTTCCACTTTTAAATAATAGTAAATAATAAAGAGTAGAAATTAATTTGAAATGAAATTGATTGGTAGGAAATAATTATAAAACAAAATTTTACCTTAATTCAATAGTTAAAGAAGTAAGTAATTAACAATTTCCTATTCCAGATCCTAAACTACAAGCACCGTTAGGCCCAATGTCATTTAAACTTTTAAAAAAAAGAATTAAGTAAAGAGAGAGAGGAAATTAGAAATTAAATGTGGAGTATATAAAATAATTAAATTTAACCTCAATTTGAGCACTAATTTAATAAGTTACTGGCAATTTCCTAATATAGTACCTAAACTGCTAGCACCTTAACTTTCTATTTTATTTTACCTTTCATATTTTATGATTAAAAAAAATAAACAATACAAATTAAAAAAAATATATTTATTTCATAATTTTACTTTAATTTTAGAGTTAATTTAGCAAGTTTTAAACAATTAACTAATCCACATCCTAAACCACTTATACCTTAATCTCCAATATTATTATTTCTTTTTAATTTTTAACATTAAATAGAAATTATTAATTAGAGTTATTAATTTCAAATTAAAGTTGGAAGCATAAAAAGGATTTAAAACATACTCTAAATTTAGAGTTAATGAGTAAAGATTAGAGCAATGTCCTAATCCAGAACCTAAACCACAAGCAGCCTCTGGTCCAAATTTATTATTACTTTTATTAAAATAATTTAAATAAAAAATAACAAAATAGAAAATAATAAATTTGAAATGAGAAGAATAGGAAAATAAAAATCTTTACCTTAAAGAAAGTTTTAATTTAGTAAGTAGTTAGAAACCTCCTAAGTCAGACCCTAAACTGGTAGCTCCTAACTCTTTAATATTAGTATCGCTTTATTATTTTAATAAATTATAACAAAAAAGAGAGAATAAATTAGATAAGAAGTAATGAGAATAATATTAAATATTACCTTAATTCTAGATTTAACTCAGTAAGTTAAGTACAAGTCTTTAATTTTGATACTAAACCAGAAATTCCTAAATCTCCAATACTATTGATACTTTAAATTTATTATTTTTTTAAAATAAGCTATATCGAGTTAATAATATTTAAACAATACTAAAAGAAAATAGTAATTAATATAAAATTTTACTGTAAATCGACAGTTAATGAAGTAAGCTGTGAGCAACATCCTATTCCAGATCCTAAACTACAAGCACCTTCAGCTCCAAATTTATTATTACTTTTATTTTAAGTAAGGTAAGTAAAATATCAGTAAAGAGAGAATGAATCTCAAATATAAATTTTAGGAAAATAAAAAACATTAATCTTACCTTAAATTAAGAGTTAATGTCGTAAGATATGAACAATTTCCTAATCCAGATGCTAAAGCACAAATAGCCTAATCTCCAATTCGATTTTCCCTTAAAATGAACAATAATAGGTGACGATAACATAATATAGAGATAAATATTTTTTAAAATTTAAAGAAAGAAAATAAACCTAATACATCAACTAAAAATTTAATGATAAAAGACATTAAAGTTTCCCTAATCCAGATCCTAAACTGGAAGTTCCCACGTCTCCTATATTATTATGGCTATTATATAAGAGTTAAGTAAATAGAGAGATAATAAATAATAACTCCTTTATTTCAAATTTGATTATTGTTTATATTTCATTTATAACTCAAGAATAAGTTAAAATACAAAAAAGAGTGAATAAATTTTAATAAAATGTTGAATAATATTAAATATTTAAAGTTATGTAAAATTTACTCTAAATTAAGAGTTATTGAATTAAGCTATGGACAATTCTCTAATCCAGATCCTAAACCACAAGTACCCTAAGGTCCAATATTATATCCGCTTTATATTAAAGAGTTAAACAAATTATTTTTAATTAATTTTTTTAATTTAGGAGATGAAAAAGAAATTTAATAACATATTTACTTAAAAATTAAAGTCTTTTTATCATTAAAATACTTTTACTCAATTTACTTTTAATTTGAAATTAAAATAATTTAATAGGAGTTATTTTAAGGATAATAATTTACTTTTCTAACAATGTCTTTTATCATTTTATAAAGGTAAGTATATTTCTAATTCTTTGCACTTTTAATTAATTTTAATAGTCTCAGTTTAAATATTTTATATTAATTAATTGCAATATTATATATTAGAAAATGGGTGGGAGGACAGGTGGACTAACCCAAAAGTAGAGATGACTGCCATAATTTTTTGTTATTTTTCTGAATATTTGGACTTTAAAATTGATCCTTTCGGATTTAGAATCGAGGTTATATGGTATATAATCTCTTTATATTCAAATTTTACATTTCAAGTATTAATATACAAATTATGTGTTTATTTTTCTCACTACTAATAACTAATGTAAATTGTACTATCTTACTATCCATCCATCCTTACTTCTTTTAAAACTTTATAAAAATATCTTATTAATTTTATATTTGTTATAATTCCTACTAATTATGTGATTAGAATACAATTAGGAGGGAACTTCATCAAGGCAATAAAAAAGTGAAGAAAATTTATCAATATAAAAAATGGGTAAGTTAATAATTATTTTTGAAAGAAATGGGTCAAAAAAACCCAGCATATCACATATAAATAAATGTATGTTTAACCTATAATTATTAATAAAAAGACAAATCAATCAATCAAAATATAAATCCCAGAATTAGATCTGACTTTAAAAATGAAGTTATTATGAAATAAATTTATTATAACTAATTAAACTATTTAAAGTCTAGTTTTCTCTTTTTTTAACTTCAACTAGTTCTTAGATAAGGCTATATAAAAGTACTTTTTGATGAGTAGAAATTTCTTATTTCATAGATTTATCAAAGTAAGGTTAATGTTCAATTCTTTATTCTTATTTCTATTATATTTCTTATTATTTTTATCCTTAATTGTTTTCATTTTAGTCTAAGCTTTTTAACTATGATAGAGCAGGTTATTACTAATCTAAAATATTTTCTTTTTCTAAATTATTATCAAGATTTTATGTATCTGAATTTTCTTATTCTTCCTCTTCTTCATCTTCTTCTTGGAAAGATTCGTCAGAAATATCTTCGAATTCTTCATCAGCTTCATCCTATTTTAAATTTTTAAGAATTAAAAGAAATTTTTCATTTAGAGAATGTAAAATATGAGGTGCTTTTTCTCTAATAGATTCAAAGAATTCCATTAAATAAGTGATTGGCTCATAAGAATACATCATTTTTGAAAAATTTTCTCTTAATCTTATTAGTGCTTGAAATGTAGGAAAAATAGAATTTTAGTTTGTAGGATCATAACTAAATCCTTAGGTGAGATTTTTAATAATTAATAGTCGTTTTTCATAGTTATCAATTCTGTGTTCATAAAGGAATTATGCATAATTAGCATGTTAAACAGCACCAATCGATTTATTTTTAAAAAGAGTTTAATATGCTTATTCAGCTTTATCTAATTGATTCAATTCTTCGTAAACTATAGCAAGATTGCACAAAACAGTAGAGTTATATTGATAATTTTGAAGAGCTAATTCTCCATAAAAAATAGATTTTTAAAGCTCATGTAATTCTAAATAACAATAACTAATATTATTTAAGCATTCATCGTTCCTAGGTTATAATTATATGCCTTTTTGGTAATATTTTAAAGCATTCTAATATTCTTCTAGTTCTAAAAATGTATTTCCCAATTAAGAATAAATATCAGATTTCTAAAATGGTTTCTTAATAACAGATATTGCCTGCTCTAATAACTTTCTAGATGGGCTCATATTCTTTTTTGATTTTACAATTAATCCCTTACAAGCCAAATAATATCCATCATTTATTGTATCACCTTGGTAATTAGCCATTATAGGCTATAGTTTTTTCTATACTTCTTCTGCCTTTGATTCATAAGAGTCAAAAAGTAAAGTTAAATATTCAAAAGTATTTCTAAAGAAGGTAGGATCCTACTCAAAAAGATTTTAACACTACTTTTCTGATTTAACTGGATCCTCATAAACTAATATTCTAGCCTCAATGCAAAGAATTGTAAGGTTTTATCTTACTTTTTAATTTGTTATTCCATTCAAAAAATCAATAGCTTTTGAATAAAGACTCTCATGGAGGAATTCATCTTCTATGTAATCTATGATTTATTGTATTTAATTCTCACTAACTTCTTCATCTACTTAATCCATCTATTTATTCTAACAATCTGAGTTCATGATAATTTTAATTGCAATTAAATAATAGGTTTGTTAATAATCTTGTTTAAGAGGAAAATGTTTCTTTTCTTTTATTTATCAAATAATTAATATAAAAAGATAAGGAAGGATACAAACAAATAACAGATTTAATTATCTTTTTTTAATTGATGATAAAATATGATTAAAAATAAAATAATAGATTTTTAGAGGTAGGTAGGTAGGTAGAAAGGGTTTAAAATTATATACAAACAACATGTTAAATAAGATACAAAGTATCTATATTTAGATTATATAAATAGTTTTTATATGTTACTCTATTAATTTAACTATTCTTTCATCATCATCATCATCATCATCATCATCATCATCATCATCATCATCATCATCATCATCATCATCATCATCATCATTCAATCTATCAATCAATCAATCAATTTATTTGTTTTTACTATTTTCTCATATTTTATTATTGCTCATTACTTTAACTTGCAGGTATTATAATTTTCCCAGCTCTAATGATAGAATTAGTAGAAGCTTTAGATTTTTTAATCAAAATATTTTCAGTTTTAGGAGAGGTGATTGTAATTATATTATTAGGCTATTGGGCGAGTTTAAGATTAGATGAATTAGAATTGCTTAGGATAGGTAAATTATTATTGTTAGAAGTAGTGGCATTTGAAGTTGTATTAGGCATTATATTAGTGAGTACATTAGAAATGCTGGTAGTAAGAAGATTCTTGACTTAGCCATATCTAACCATATTAGCATTAAAACCTCCACTACTTTCAATGCTTTATGGTCTATTGCCTATTTAAGGAGTCTTTGGTTTTTATTAAATCTGAAATTACCCATTAAGCTAATTTCCTATTACATATATTGAATTTATAATTAAAAAATAGATAAGTTAAATTATTTGTGATTACCTAGATATCCTTATGTATTATTTATATTATTAGATTAAGAATTGAAGAATCGAGATGACTCTGATCCTTAATCATTCTTTATATTTTAGTTAAAAAAGCTCACTTTTTCTCTAGTAGAATCATCTTATTTTTATGGATTTATTTCTTAAACTCTGAGTTTCAAATTTCCAGAAGAAAATTTTGAATCATTCTGAGATCTAAGCGTTTAACTCCCACTGGGCTGTATAAAATAAAAGAGATAGATGAATACTTGAATATTTTAAAATTAATTTAAATACTTTCTCAAAAAATTAGTTATTTATATGTTGAGTATTATTAGGGGATAAATTATATTAAAAGGAGCTTCTTTAGTTTGATGATAAAGAATGGACCATCAATTAATTTTCTTTTCTCGATTATGGATTATTCATTAAGTTAGGAACAACTTATCTATTCTAATATTTTAAAAAGATACATTTATTATAGCTTTAAGAAAATTAAAATTTTTTACTAATTATTCCTGGAAATATTTTTACTAATGTTTATTCAGCAATTAGTTACTCATACTTTAACTCTTCAAAAGACTGTGATTCTATTTAAAATAAGTTTAATTATTTAATTTTTGGAAGAATTAAATAAAATAATTTCTTTACTGCAGATTAACCATTTAGTAAGCCATTTTATAGAGATTATTTTTTCATTAGATAAGCTTTCATTTCCATAATGAAAGAAGCATCAGTTTATACAGCTGCATCTACCATTTCTACTTATGTATCTGATTTTACTTCTGGTTTTTTTTCAACGATTTTATAAGCCCTAGGAACAAATTTTGTTATTGTGAATTTCCTTCTTTCTGTCTAAGAATCTGACTAATTACCTTGTAAGAGCTCATTCTTTTTTTACAATCTTTTTGCTGCTAATTCTTTTTCACGTCTTTCTTTTGCTTTTTCTTCTTCCTATTCTAAGATTTTTTTTTATTTCTTAGTTAGAACTGATTTAGGAAGCAATTTGATTAACTGATCATCTGGTAATTCATCTTCAGAAGGATCAGAATCTGAACCATCTGAATCACTTTTTGATTCCATATTCATTATTTTTTATTCATTATCTTTCATTTCTTTAATAATATTTTATTTGTTGAGTAAGGCATTGATCTTAATACTATTTTTATTCTCTTCAGTTTCTTCATCCCATAAATAGTTATACAAATTAGTTATCAAATTAGCACCAATATCTAAGTAATCTTAAATACTATAATGAGTCTTAACTTGATTCTTTAATTTCCCATAAAAAGAAGCCTCGACCGTAAATATATTAGAAACTCTAACTTCCTTCCATAAAGAGATACGAGCTGTTTTCTCTTTGGATTTTTAAACTTTAAATCTACAATCCTCAAAGGAAATATAATCTGTCATCTTAGACATCATATAAGGAAATACTCTAGTCAAAACAGGATCATCTTTATAAGAGCAGCCATAGAAGAAAGTGTTCATTCTATTAAAATATATAAAATTCATGGATTAATCAAATATTTTAATCAAATCTGATATTTACTTTCTGCTGTGACCATGCAAATCAATAATCAATTTAATTTCACGTTCTCTATTAAAATTTTTAACCATTTCTTTCATATAATAAACTGTTGGGTGGAGTTTCTATTTATGAAAAATATTTAATTAATTAATTAAAGAATAAGCTAAAAATGTATTACTTTGCGAGGTTTTTTCCATCTTCTATTAAGATCACATCCAGCTAGAGAACACCTATAATTACCATGTATAACTCCATCTGGATTGATCATAGGAACTATCTTGAAGACACAACTTTCTCTTAAGTATTATGCTTCAGGAGAATCTCCTAATAGAAAATCTATACACCCTTACATCATATAAGATCCTCCCGTTTCACCTGGATGCTATCTAGCAAAAATGACTATCCCCTTTCTTTAGTTTCTTTTCTATTTGTTAGTAATAATATGATTCTCCATAAATAAAAATAATTTTTTACTATCATAGATGTAGAAGTTATAGTTAATAATTCACAATTATTTCCAGCTAATGTTTTACATAGTTTTTTAACTGAAACTCTCCTATTAATTTAAACATTATTTATTAAAATTTTCTATTGAAAATATAATTTACTTATTTTTAACTTCATCTTTCATAAACCCATTAATGTATTCTTTTAAATCAGTGAATGTGTATGGGAAAGAATGAGCAAAGTAGATAGTATCATTAGAATGATGAACATAATAACTAAATGTAAGTGTGTAATGGGGTTTTCCTCTATTGCCATCTCTTTAAATATCTCCTCTAAAATATTTTATATTAAAACCATCTCTAATCCATTCAGAACCAGTCAGTTCATTTTATTTTACACTAAAAACTACCGGACACAAACCTTCATTGAATAAACTTCCTGGTTTGTTCTAATAAATAAAATAATTAATAATTAGAAATACTACTATTTGATAGTTGAATAATAATAAATAATACTAGATTGAGTATATTGAATTTAAGAACTTAGCCTGCCTTAGCATTAGTTACACTAAAAAAAAACCATTAAGTATTTCCTTTTGTATTGATATCGTTTTAAAGGATAACATCAAATTCAGTTTCGCTCTATTTGTATGCACAGAATAGATTACCACTTTCAAAATTAGATGAGAATTATATTTTTTATTATTCATTATTATTAGAGGCTACAACATTATTTTATTAATTAGGTGTGCTAGATGAGTTAGAATAACGATGGTGGAAATCTTTTATTTCTTTAATAGAAACCTTTCTATTAAATGATGCCTTTCTCTAATCAAAATTGGTTGAATCTTTTTATTTCCTAGATTTTATAAGTGTTTTTAAACTAGCAATATAAGTAGCAAAATACACTACATCATTAATCTTAGTAGGCTCTAATAAATCATAATCATCATATTTCTTGTAAATTAAATTATCTTTATTTTATCGGTGATATTCAAATAGAGTTTTTAACTTTACTACTTGCTAAGATAGCTAACCTTATTATGTTAATTATTAATTTTAATTCTACTACTATTACTGCTACTACTGCTAAGAGGATAAGACTTGAGGAGATTATATTGGCGATACTTCTTTAGCTAATTCAATAGTATTCACTTTTAAATTAGATTTAGAATCCTTTTAAGAGATTTTTGATAGAATCTTATCAGATTATTATTCGCTATTATTTTGATTTGCTAGTACTGTTGCTAAAGTTGAGTTATTGGTATTATTACTAGCAGTGTTAAAAATATCTTAAGATAAACTACTATCAGCTGCTTTAATCTAGTTACTACTTATCTTCTACTATACAGTATTCAACCCTACTTCATTTAAATCTCTCTCTCCACTTTTATTACCTTCTTATTTATAGTCTTATTTCAATATACTTACTTCACCAATATTTTCTTTTAACAGAGGTGATTATGATTCTTTAATAGCCTGCTATTAGGCTATATATTCTTGTAATTATAATGGACGCTCACTAGGCTCAATAAACTAAAAATTTTTGTTCTTATTGAAATTAGGAAGAGAGCTGTTTTTTATATGTTACAAAGATTATATTTAGATATATTTGAGTAAGGTATAAATAAGTAGAATAAATAAATATTCAACTAATATTATTATATTGTAAAATATTCATAATATCGTTATAATTCTCAATCATTCATTATTTACCTAAATTAAATATTTATGGCTGTTCTCACCTCATAATCCTCCTAGAAAATCTTTGGAATTAAAGGATTTGCTGGAGGGAGGTATTTTGTAATATCTATTGGGGGAGATTCTTGCTCTTCTGATTGAAAACTATCGTCACTTTAGCTTGAAGAATACCCATCTTCCTCTTGATTTTTGTGCTTCCTTAAATCTATTTTGCAAATAAAATAAGTTGGAATAGTTATAAACAAGAGATTCAAAACAAATTATACAGTATATTTCTTTTAAAACAAAATAAGTAGAACACAACCCCAAATATAATTTTTAGTATAAGGATTAGGGTCAGTTTAGAAAGAGAGAAAATGTAAATATTAGAGCGTATAGTTAATTCTTACTTTTGATTATATTATGAGCAGATGATGAAGAGGTATTTACGCTCTTTAACTTATCCATAGAGGCTTATTTTATTGGTACTTTTTCTACTTCGTTTTAATTTTTTTTTGATAGGATAGTACTTTTTTTAATATTACTTTCTAACAAATTTGTTTAATCGAATAAGTGTTTGAGATTTTAATTATGATTAATTATTCTTTCAAGCTATTTCCTTCTACGTTTAAAAAAATATACTTGCTTTTTCTAAAATTTTTAAAGCAAATTTAATAACTATTATCTTTTTTATCAACTAAGTATTGTTTAATTTTCTTAATTATCTATTTTAAATTTCAATTTATTAATTTAAACATAAAATGCTTACTTTCATTTTGTTTTTAATGGTTGCTTTTCTTAATTAATCAGTAAAATAAGTATCTGATTGATTGATCTTAATTTCTTTAAAATTAATTTGAATTTTATAATGAAATATTATTAATAGACATCATATTCTCTATGAAAATGATTCTAAAGGGATAAATAGGGTTGTTAATTAGTTTATGCAAACCCTTGTAATTAATTAATAATCATAAATTTATTAAGTTCTAACCTTCAGCAATAGATAGATAGATATTCTTTTATATAATTTATATTTTTAATTATTGTTTTGGATTTAACTAAGGAGTTTAATACTAGACATCCTTAAAATCTTACTTACTAAAAAGAGAAGCTAATTAAAAGTATTACAATGATATTAACTAAAGAATACAGTAGATATTAAGAATAAATCAAAAGAATGTAAAAGTAAAAAATTAGGAAAGATGGATGAAGGGATGGATGGATGAATGAAAGTGAATTAATTTACAAATAAGAGATAGATATAATAGGTCATATTTATAATGAATATCATTGATTTAATTAATAGGAAATATCTATGTTTGTTTGTTATTTATTAAATTAATGGTTTTGATAATTATTTCAAATAAAGTAGTAGTTTTCAGTAATTATTAGAGTTTGTAAGGGCTCTGTTTTCCTCATGCAAATCTTCTAATTATACTCTTAATTGAGCAAGATCATCGGCTTGCATTACTAAAGTTTATTATTTTTATTGCACCACAGGGTCATTTAGAGCTTCATCAATTTCATCAGGTTATTTACCCTTACTATTAGAACGAACACCAGCTGTTTTAGCACGTTTGAAACTTGTTGTGAGAGATCTTGCATGATCTGCAGGTTTTCCAGCCTACCCGCCTTCTCCTTTTTGGATATCTTTGATTTATTTACGCAAAATGTTGATTTCTTTAATGAGATTAACATTGTTTGACATTAAACCAAGATTGTAATCTTTATGGATTTAGTTATCTTATTTAAGATACTTTTTAAGACGTTATACCTTCTATTGTAAATGCCCTTTTTGATTTTCGTATTCGTATTGAATTTATTCATCATTTTTATTACGTTCAATGTTCTTATTGGCATATAATCTTTTTAATTCATTCACATGGAATTATAATTTTTCATAGTCTTAAATATGTTAGACCGATTTGTATAAATCGTCTTTGAAACGCTTGATTTTATTATTTGTAGAAGAAATCACGGCACGTTAATTCTTGATTTCTGTATTCTTGAGTTCTTGAGCAGTATAGAGTTCATCAACAGCATTACCTAAGTGGTTGTTATATGAATTGTATTTCTTCAAGAGTTGATCCATTTAGTTTGTTTCTTCCTTCATACGAGCTATTTCATCTTCACGAGGACCTATGTCACGTTTCAACTCCTTGATTTTATGATCCAAAACGAACTTAAACTTTTCTAAGTTTTGGGATTTCTTTTTTTGTTTATAGATTTACTTCTCTTACTTACCAATAGTCTTATCTCTTTCTTAGATAATTTCCTTTTATTATTGAATTTCTCTTAATAAAGCTTCATTTTCTTCTCTTAATTTCTTAAGTTATTTTTGATGGAGTCTGTATTACTCATCATATTATTCAGAGTCTTTCTTCTTTTAATCTATTTTCTTGGTTGTAATGGCAGCATCACTCTTTGCCTTTTTATGCTTTTCTTTAACCTCTGCTTCATGTTCTAAATTTTTATTATCTAAATTCTCGATTTCCTCCTTTGTTTCTTACTCAATTTAACGATAGATTTCATCATTATCCTTCTACATCTTATCAATATCTGATTGAACTCTTTCTCTCTGGCTTCTTTCTTCATGAAGCTTTTATTGATATTCTTAATCTAGACCTGAAGCTTACATTTGGCATTACATTGCTTTTTATTATCTTTCTCTGTTGTTCTTATTTCTTTGAATTTCATGAACTTTCTTTACACTTTCGTGTTTCTCTACTTCATCCATGACTTTTCTCTAATAACTTGTGTCCAGTTCTTAAATATCGGCTTCAAATTTTTCCTTTAATTTAAAAAATTAAAATAAATATTAAATTCTTAAATTTTAATAATAATTCATTTGTTTATTTACTTTCATTATTTTCAACTCCTCATCATATTTCTTTTCAATATCTCTCTTCTTTTCCTGAAGCTATTCATATGCTGTTTTGTTATGTTCTAACGATTTCTATAATCTCTCCTACATTTACTTTATTTATTCATCTTTTTAATTAGTCTGATTATTCAAAGTTTGATTGTTAAATTCTCCAATTAAAGATTAGTAATTATCAATTGTATTCTTTAAATCATCTAAATCTTAACGGGTAACTAATATTTCCTCAGCATTCTTAGAGTAACCTTCTTTCAATCTCATACCTCTAGCATCTTTGTCCTTAATTAAAATATTAATTAATAAAAAAAACTTTTAATTTAATGAGGATAGTTACTTTAATTTCAAAGAGCAAAATACAACCATCTCTACCTGCTGTGATAAGATACTTGTCATCATATGTGATACGTAATTTCTCAATACCCTATTCATCATGAGCGGGATAGTCATAGTATTTATTATTAGTGGGAGTTGTAAATAATACACATCTAACTGCACCAGAACTTCTTTACTCGTCAGCTATACCAGCAAAGAGAATCTTATTTGTGGAAGTGAAAGCAATTTAACTAAGTTAAACTTCTTAGTTGAGCTTTCTTGTCTATTAGGTGGAATCAAAGATGAATCCTTAATGTAAGAATCTATCACTGCCACAAGAATAGATCATCTATGTATCCATATTCAATGCAACACAACTCAATTGAATACTTTTGTGAGAATTTTCATACAAACGAGGATCTCCTGAATCACTGTCAATTCTCCAAATATATACCATACCATCTACACCACACGAAGCAAGTAATGAATCATCCTTTGACCAAGCCAAACTTTTTACTCTACCTGTGTGTCCTTTAAAAACAAGGGCAGGCTTTTAATAAAATAAATATTTTTAAAATACTAAAAAATAACAATTAATATAATTACTGGTTATTCTCCTGTATAGAATCTAAAAACTTTAATTAGTTATGAGCTCTAAGTACCATCTATAGCAGCAAAATAATGGCCACCATTACTGAATCTAACTTCCTTGCATTGCTTGAATTAAGTTATTTCTTTATAATGCTTGCTTTTATTTGAATTTGAGGATTAGTGAAGGCAAATATTCATCCATCTTAACTTATCATTTAAACAAACTATCATCTGTTAAATTAAACAATAAAATGAGTTAACCAATTTGCTAAGTTTAATAAATTTACATGTAAACCAGAAGGATGAAGTGCAATGCAGTAGGCTTCTTCGTTAAATAACCAGGACAATTCTAGAGTTTTTTCTTCATAATTCCAAATTTTAATTGTTTTATCTTTACCACAAGTAGCAATAAGAGGCTTTCTTATACAAATATCCATACCATTGATAGGACCACTATGGAATGCAAGTGATAGCTATTCAATTTATTCATCAGAATCGCTCGAATAAATGGAATCCCTTTTAAGTTTAATTGAATAGATTTAATTATTAGAAAGAGTACAAGCAATTCTATCTTCAGAGTGAGGAGTAATACTTAAACCAGCAACATATAAGTCTTTCAAATCACTATATTACTTGAAAAGAATTCTATTAACTTCTTCATAAGGGTTTCTTTCTTCATTAGTAACTCTGTAGATATAGATACTAGAATCCTTGGCACCTACAATAAACCCTTTAGAATAAGTAATTATAGATTCTATTCTCCAGGGTTATCTATTAAGATATATAGGAGATTGTCTTAAAACTTAAACATATTCTGCATTATCATCACAAACAATAATATCACCAAGAGCAGTACAAACTATCAAATTATTATCGCAAGTTAGCCAAGTATGGCATGTATAATCCTAAGATAATTCCTAAGGAGCACCATTCAATTATTAACAATGAGTTTTCAATGTTGCCTTTGATTTCTTTCCTTCCTCTGCTCCATCTATCTTCTTGAAGCATTTAAATACCTATTATCAAGTAATTAAATTTTAGAAAATTGATTCATTTCTCTTTTATTAAATCTATTAATTTTTGTGCGAATATTTTTCAAATATATTTGTAAAAAAGTGTATGGAAGTTTAATGATTGATTGCTAATGAATTTTAAATTTTAAATTTTGGAATCTACAACCCCCCATAAATATACATAATGCTGAAGTTGATAGTAAAATGATAAATTCAACATTTAAGATATCTAATTATGCAATTCTTTTAATCTATTCTATTTTTTAAATGTTGGTTTTATTCAAAATATTTGAAAACTTCTAATTTATCTAATAAATTCTTGGAAATTTTTATGCAAGATCAACCATACATATTCTGTCAACGGTTTTGTTTTTTTATGTAAAACGATTATTTTAGAACCTGGTATTTACCTTTTTTCCTATGCAACTAAAGAATGAAGTATCATTATTGTTAATTGAGATTTCAAATGCATCAATGTTTGCTTATGAAAGACGTACCCAAGCTAAAATTTTTCCACTTCCTGATAAATTCCAGTAACATGCAATGATTTCACCTTCAGTCTTATCACTTGCTTATTATGCAGCGCTAGAGCTATTCTATTTTTCTTTAGCATCCTTATCTTTATGTCTTTCACTTAAATAATTTCCTGACAGCGATACTAAATGTTTAGCCTCTTATTATGCTGAAGGGAATGCTAATGATACCCAATACTTGATTTTCTCTTCCTTAAAATTTAAAATATGCTTCTTGCGTTGCGTAATTGTATCGTAAATTGCTATAGATGGATTATCAAACTTTTCATTATCAAATTTTGCTCCTTTAAGACCAACTGCAAGCCATCTTCTTAATGGTGATAATTCCACACAAGAGATACCTCTATAATCTGTTAAACCTTAGTAATATACTTGGGTTTTATCCTATATGTTGTATTGCACAATATTAAAACCTGCAGGATATATTATCTTCTCTTCATCCAAAAAGTACAAATTATTCTTTATATTAGTGTTAATACCAAATGCAAATTTAAGCTAAATATGCTAAGTATTTCCGATTGATGGTAGCTGCATTCTATTTTTAAATTAATTCTTTTTCTTTATGCTATGCCCTTATTTTTTAGTGACGACTTGATGTAATTTCAGATGACTGTTATCCTTATCTTTATCTATAAATCAATCAATCAACTATTTTTTTGATTTTCTATTTATCTTAGATGAACAAAAATCAACTCTATTTTTTACTTTCAATAAACTATACTTTTTTATACAAACTATATCTTTTAACTATATTTACTTTGCTTGCATCTTCTATTAAATTTCGTAAATTGAATTTCTCTCACACACACATACATACATACTCACACTCACTCTTCTCTTTATTACAAATTTATTATTTATTTGATTGATTATTTTTTCACAATTCAAAAATTAAATAAATGAGGTATGCATATTCTTTCCATTCATTCCTTAATTGTTTTCCATTCACTAATTTTATAATATAGGATTATATCAACCCATTTTATGATCAATAAATTTTATAAAAACAAACAAACTTTCTCATTAGAAAACAGTTGTCTTATTTACTTCACTTGCTTCATTAATTTAAACATATCCAAACAATTTTACTTTAATAGAATCCATAAATTTAAATATTTATAACTCATTTTAATTTGTAATTCATACAAAATGGATTATTAAATTTAATATGATTATTATTAATTGGAAATTAAATCTTTTTTTAAAATGAAATACTAAGAATTTATAAATAAAAGGATTTAATTTGAATTTATTTAAATTAAAAATTGATTTATTAGAAAAAAAACATTTATTTAACAATTTAATTTTAATATTATTGACCAATTTATTCATATCCTTTCATAATTTTAATTTTAAAAAGCACAATTTATTTTAAAATCTCAAAAAAATTATTTATATGAAAAGAAAATAAAAGATATTAGGTAATAATTATTAAATTAATTCTTATTACAAAATAAAAATAAAATAAATTTCTATTATAAATTAAAAAATGGTATATTATTAACTTTTTAGTGGGAAAAATAGGATAAAATAATGAATATTTAAAATTGTTAAAATTAATAATAATGTATCAATATTACTATAATAAAAATAAATTAAATAGTTTTTTAAATTAAATCTATTTTCATTTTACTAAAAATATATTTATAAACTTGTCTGTGAGGATTTAAGTGTAAATATTATCTAATTTTGTAATCATTATGAAATCTAATTTTATAAACATTTGAGAATCTCAAAAATTAATAGATTTTGAAAAAGTAAGAGTGGTGTAGATTGGTAATAGTAAAGCATGTTTTTATATTATATAATTAGTAATATTAGATTTAGATACGAAGAGTAGCTTTATAGACTATCTTTATTTAAAAAATCACCCACACAAATTAATTAATTAAATTAAAGGTTCTTTAAATTTTCCTAATTCTTTATCTTATTTTCTAATAATAATGAAATCTTATTTGCAAACATAACATTTGCTTAAAAAAGAAAAGAATAGATTATGAGTAGGAGTGGAAAGAGTAGGTAATATTAAAGCCTATTTTATTGTATTATAATAATAAATATTATATTTAGGTACTAGTGGTTATAAAGTAATTATAATAATTGAAAAAGTCACACACCACAAGTTTATCAACTTAAAGTTTCTTTAAATCTATTTACATCAATTTTATGTTCACGTTACAGTCCATACATATCCCATGAAAAATCAAGAAATAGGAAATTTAAAATGATTGAAGTAGAGGGCTTTATTTAGCTATTTTCTCTACTTAAAACTAATATTTTTTAAATTTATTATCTAATTAAAAATATTTTAAATCTTTAAATTAATTAAATTATTTTTTTTATCTTTTATATAATAAAATTACTTCAATATTAGCAAACAAAATACAAGGAGGTGAAAATAAAAATAAACTCTAAAAGAGGAAATAGAGACTAACTAGCAAGCTATATTAATTATTCAAGAATAATAATAACAGTATTTTTTAAATAAATTTTTAATAATCTTTTTTATAAAGATATTAAGTATTTTCTTATAAACAATTAAATTGATTTTGGTATTTTCTTATTCTAAAATAATTTACACTTACAATTCTTTCATATTATTCAAATAAAAATCATTTATAAGAATATATTGTTTCCAGTTAATAGTCAATAGAAACTCATTTTATAATATTTATGTTGTAAGGATACGTTAATTATGGATATCCAAGCCAGTATAAGAAAAGATCTAAGATTTTGATCAACCTACTTCTAAATATAAGAAAATTGGAAAAAGATATTTTGGATATATCATTACAAATATTGGTTATAATAGATATTGAATGAATGAACGAAGGATTGATTGATTCATAGTATAAAAAAGTATCAGAATTGAATTTAGTTCTATTTATAATTCTTTTATTTTAAATAATATCCCAAGATTTGAGTATTAAAATCTCACAAATATTAATAAATAATTAATAAGTAAATGAAACAAATCTCAAAATTATTCACATAAATAGAATTTAAAATGTCATCCTCCTCTTCAGCTAAGAACCTTTTAGACGAGTTAATTGCTCAAAGTAAGATAAATAATCCTTGAAATATATTAAAAAGATTATCTATTATTGATAAAATAGATAAGATTACCAAAGAAGATTTGGCAAACTATCTTAAACAAGGAGCAAATGATAATGAAGTCAAACCTTAACTCTCAACTAAAGTAAGTTTTATATAACCATTAAATTCATAACTTTTTACATATTAACTTATTAAAAAGCCTTAAAATAAATTCTTCAACACAAATGAATTAAGAGTCTCTGGTACTAAAATGATAAATATGATTGGAGATATCTATGATAACTTAGATTAAGTTCCTGTTTAATCAACAATTAAGTTAGGTGAACTAAGATCACAAATATCTGTAGAACCTCCTCAAGAAGGTTCATCATTTGATGAAATTCTAAATGAAACAAGGACAAAGATAGTTCCAGCTATTACTCATTGGTAACATCCTAAATTCTTTGCTTATTACCCTTCAGTTGTCAGTCATCCCACTGTTATAGCCGATATGTTTGCATCAACTTTCCACTCTCCTGCTTTCACTTGGAATGCTTCTCCCGCCCATACTGAATTAGAATATGTAGTCATAGATTGGGTAGCTAAAATGCTACACTTCCCTCCTTAATATTTACTTGAAAATGAAGGAGGTGGCGCTATTTCTATCAGTGTTTCAGATTCTTACCACTTAACTGTACATGCAGCTAAGTCTAGGAAAATAGAAGAAATGAAGTTAGATCCTTTAAGTCCTGAAATCTAAAAATTCTCTGCGTAATATTAGCTTATTTATCATTATAATAGATAATTTTTGATCAGATTAATAAAATTAATAATGGAAAAGATATGCTTAAAATAATTAGAAAAATTATAAATTTGAAATTTATTGGAAAATTCTACAATGAAATGAAAATAATATCTATCGATTAAAACTATCTATCATTTTGATTTAAAGTTTAAATTACTTAGGGGATACAAATTTTTAAATATTTTTCTATAATATAATTCATAGATATGTCTTTGAGCATACATTCAATACTGTTGAAAAAGGTTTGAGGATTAAGGATATCAATTATATTAGAAACATTCCTGTTTACTTTGATGAATAAAAGAAAAACTTCTAACCTGATATGGCCAAGGTATAGGCTATTATTGAGGAAGATGTAAAGAACGGTTTACATCCTTTCTATATTGCCGCTACTTATGGTACTACTCCTACTTGTGCCAATGACCCATTTGATGAGATCATAGCACTCTCCAAGAAACACCATATGTGGATCAATCTTGATTGTGCATATGCTGGTACCACTTGGGTATGCCCAGAATATCTAGCTGAGAGACCTAGTAATCTATTGAGTGAAGTTGATTCAATTTAAATTAATTTTGCTAAGCTTGGTATGGTTGGTAACGTTGGCACTCTTACTTATGTTCAAGATAAAAAAACTTTTACTTCTGCTTTTAAGAAGGATAAAGGATTTGAAATCACTAAGAATGCTTATTCAAGCCTAGAAAACTCAGTTGATGCAAAGGATTGGATGATAGGATTTGGTCGTAGATGGAATGCTTTGAAATTCTATTATAACATTAAGGCTTTTGGTGTTTCAGGATACTAAGAACATATTAGGTAAATTACAATATAATAATCATTAATTATAATTAAATTTTTCTTTATAGATCTAAGGTGAAGTTAGCTAAAAGATTCTTAGAATATATCCAAAATAGTAATAGATTTGAAGTTTTTGCTGAACCTAAATACACTTTGGTTACTTTCAAGCTTAAAACCTTCAAGGAAAACTAAAACCAAAATGATATTAACAAAAAACTTAAGGAACTAATGGATAAGAATACCGTTGAAGGTTTCGTTACTCCAAGCAATATTGCAGGTATTTACTTTTTCAGATTTGTTGTTTGCAACCACAATACAACTGAATAACATGTAGATGAATTTTGGTAATATTTAAATAAGTGTACTGATTAATTAATAAAAGAATCATCTTGAAGATATTTTAAAATTACATGCATTTAACATTTATTTGTTGTGTATTATTAGTTAATAAATAAATACCTCTTTCTTCTATTTTATTTTTAGAAATTTATAAATTACTTATTTGTTTGTTTGTTTATTTGTTTTTTAGAATGCTATATTCAGCATAAATAGTGTAAATATTATTTAATAAATTAATTTTTAATTATGCTGATAAGAATTATTTATTACCATTTTTTAACACAACAAATTAATTAATTTTTACTTATTTATTATCATTTTTATTTATAAATTGTTTTATTCAATTATAATTTAAATTTGGCACTCATTTAATCAGTCAGTAGTGTTTTAAATGAATTGGCCCTGCAGGATCTAATTATTAGCCTCTAAATTATAGCTATGTTTTTGCAGCCTTTGCTTCTTCTTTTCCAGCAGGATGGAGCCATATTTTTAATAATTTTTTTTATTCTTCTTACTATTATATACCTTGTAATCTCTTTTCCATTGAAAGATGATTTTATTCGTACCTACCCGGACCAGGTACAGGCATTTAACTGCTAAGAGGGAATATTTAATCTCCAAATCTATCTCTATCATCTCTAACAAACATGTAGGATGTATTTTATGATTGTAGATTTAGACTTTAATAATTTTAATTCATAATTTAATTTCTAAAAGCTTCTTCTTCTTATTCTTGTTCAATATTCAAAGCTTTATTTAATTTACTTTTAATTTTATTAATTTCACTCATTTTTTTATCTTCTTTTTAATCATCATCTTGTCCATCTTATTATTGCATCGATATTGATCTTAATTTCTTTTTATTCTTTTTGTCATCAAATATTCTCTTTACTTCATAATCACCTGGACCAGGAGCAAATTTGTTTTTAATTGTTAAATCCTTCATATCTTCTCTTGCTGTGGCTCTAAAAGCAGAGTTGTATGTTTATTTGTATTTTACAGTTGTTTTTATTTTTTTTTGCAAAGGAGTTATCAAATCTTCATTCAATTCATATAAATTTCTTAGGAACTCATTGTTAGCTTCATTGATTCTTTCTATTACAGGCTTTTCTTCTTCCTTTTTTGTCTATTATTTTTTTACCATTCTTTCAAGTTTTAATTTTTATAATCTATTTTTATCTTAATGCAATAAAGAAGGTTATTATTCATTCTCTAACTCCAATCCACTTATATTATTTTTTATCTTTGCATCCCTTTCCTTTTCTATTTCTAGTTAAATCTATGCATAGTGATTTTTATGAGTAGGAATGTGCATTCTAGTTTGAACTGGTTTCTTTTTCAAAACAAATTTAGCTACACTCCCATCAGTTGTAGACTAGCTATCTTATGAGTAAAATGATTGTGATCTTTACTTATTTAATGATAGATTACTAAATTTCTCAGTTAAAAGTCTCAATACTTAATTAGGCTCCATCTAATTCATTCTTAATTCAGATTTTCCGAATCCTGGTTTATTAGAACCAAATATTCTCTCTATAGGTATGGTTACCTATTTACTAGGTATAGAAGTGGCATTTTAAAAGATGAGTTCATTCATAATATCTACCTTAGTTATAATTATTTAATAGTATTTTAAAGCTTTCAGTTATCAACTTCTTACTTCTATTGTTTGGTTAATCAATCAAATAATATAGATGAGAAATATCAATATAAAAGTAATAAATATTATCTTAAAGATTATTATTCATTCAATTTAATTAAATTCCTTAAATTGATTAACCAACCATTCAAATTCTTCTAGAAATAAACAAAAATGTAAATATATTATGCGATTAAAAACATAAAAGCATTTATAAAGCAAAAGAGAATTGTTGAAATTATTATATTTATCTAATTCTATCAATAATATGCACTTATAAATTATGGATACTTCCATAAAGGAATTAAAAAATTTAAATCCTATTTATAATTAAATATTATCAAATTAATTTTCTTAATACTTTAATCATGCATTTTTATAAAGGGTAAGTTTATGCAGATTGAAGAAGTAAGCTCTTATTATATGAAGAAATTTAGTTATTAGGATGCATATTCATAAGAGTTATTCCTTAATAAGGATATTTAGGAATTCTCTAAATTGTAGAGAATTTAAATTTATTTTTATCAGAAACGGAACTATCTTTGTTCTTATTAGATAATGAGTTTTCAACTTTCTTCAAAGCTTCTTTCATTTCTGTAGCCTTATCCTTTTTAGAAGAATCTTATTTCTTATTTTTCTCTAGATCATCAAAGTAATCCTTATTGTTTTCTTCGGATTTCTTAAGGAATTTGTAAAAAATTAGGAATATTAGAATGCCAGGTGTCATTAAAATAAGACCTAGCTTGATGAAAGATTCAATATCGGCTCTAGTACTTTATTCTGGTTATTCTGGTACCTTATCGATATACTATATGACTTTCAAATTATTAGGATCTATCTTTAGGATGGCATTAATTACTACTTTACTTAATCTATACTATTCTTTTTCTATTGAATAATCTAATTCCTTAAATAGCTTCTCTAACTTCTCTTCCTTTTCCCTTTAAAGAGTTTCTTCGTCTTTTTTAGGAGGCATCTATATCTAAATTTCTTTTTCTATTAGTTTTTAGAAATTCCAAAAAAATTTATTAAAAAGATATGTTTGATAAATAAAGATTATTAAGGATTAATAAAATTTAATATGTTTAATAGAAGTTAACAATTCAATTAAGATATTTATTATTTCTAATATAAGATAATATCATTTTTATTTATATTTATTTTTAATACACATTCAAATAATAATAAATAATAACACATGCCTTTAACCAAAAATATTATATTTATCAATCATCAAAAACAAAACAAAAAAATAGCAAATTACATCAAAAAATCTTTAATTACAATAATTCAATTTTATTTAGAATCCTTATTAAATAAATAAATTGTTTAATTGAATTCTGTAAAGTTTTATTTTCAATTAACCTCACTCAGTAGGTTCAGGAGTAGGTTCTGGTTGAGGTTCAGGGGCAGGCTCAGGTTGAGGTT
>JH651343.1:69045-169559 GCA_000260095.1 Tetrahymena borealis
GGTTGAGGTTAGGGTTAGGGCTCAGGTTGAGGTTCGGGTTAGGGCTCAGGTTGAGGTTGGGGTTCGGGCTAAGGCTCAGGTTGAGGTTAGGGTTAAGGCTCAGGTTGAGGTTAGGGTTAGGGCTCTGGTTGAGGTTGAGGTTAGGGCTCAGGTTGAGGTTAAGGCTCGGGTTGAGGCTAAGGCTCAGGTTGAGGTTAAGGCTCAGGTTGAGGTTAAGGTTAAGGTTAGGGTTGAGGTTCAGGTTAAGGTTCAGGCTGAGGATATAATATAAAATATAAAATTAATTATGTTAAAATATTGAAAAAATTTATGTAATAAAGTAAAAAATATTTTACTTGAGGAACACGGACTTTACCACGAATAGAATCGAAGAAACATTGAGAGAACTATTTTAATTAAACATTTTTGAAAATATTTTTAAATGAGAAAATATTTGTTAAGCTAAATAGTAAAGTAAGTTACTTCAGTTTTCCAGGTTCTTTCTAAAACTTCAACTTTATTTAAAATATCTTATTGAGATGTTTCTTGTGCATTAATCAAATTTACTAAAACAATATCATTTTCATTATTAATTTCTGCATTAATAGAGGCTTCTAATTCAGTATTATAAATATTATTGCACTTATTTTAAAGATATCTAACCTTAATATCGCTAAAGTGTTCATTAGTAATAGTTAAAGGTTGGAAAGTATTGAATTCCTTAACAAGTTGCTCAGAAGTTTTTTCGATACATTACCAATATTCAGAGTCTTTGGGAATCTCTAGAATTATTAATAATTTTTTATTTTAATTTTTAGAAAGATATTATTCTTCTATATTATATAAAGAATTATTTATTTACTTTATCTATAATCATGGGCTTCAAGTTAAATATTCTTCAAATTTGGTTTAGAAGCAAGGAATTAGTTGAAGGAGTCAAGTAAGTTCTTTTGGGATTTAAGGAAGATACAGTTACAACCTTCTTTTCTTAAGTGTTCATCAAGCCAAGAGTAGTTAGAATCGCTAATGAGGGGAGTATAAGCAGGAGAAGAAACGTTGGTTAATTCGGGGTGACACTTGATCAAAGAATCGTGAACGCATTTGTAATACTTAGTGTGTTCATCACCATAGTTAAGGCAATTATAAAGGCTAATATTTATTTTAAAAAATAATTTAGAAATTTGTTGAGATGATATGATCTATTTATTGAGCGCGTTTTCTAGCTTAAAAGAATATAATTCTAATTGAATAATTGCTAATATAGTCCTTTATAAGGAGATTCAAATTATAGATCAATTTTTAGCTTAATTGATAGATCAATCAATTAATTACTCATTATATTCTGCAGCAGTTTAGTGATTTTGATGTTTTCTAAAAATACCACTGAAAACATATCTAGGAATATCATGGGATTCATCTTCACAATCTCTTCTAAAAATTTCCCTAGAAAAGCAAAGTCTTCTGAGTTTGGAGCTTTCGAAATCGCTTGAAGTCGAGGTTCTTAAATTGCCTGAGAAATTTTCATGTCTCAATTTGGCACTGCTAAATGAAACTGCTACGAGGAGCAGGCACAATAAGGCGGATAAATTATATCTCATTTTACTGATAGAGCTAATTAATACTTAAAGAATAAAAAGATTTGTAATTTTATTTATTTTACAAATACCACTTAGAAGTATCCAATCTTTAATAATAAGATATACCAATTTTATCAAATCAAAAGAAAGAGATAGCAACCAAAAGTGGGGAGAAAATAAAAAATAAAGAATTTAATTAGTTAGTTTTTTTTTGTTGCGCTATCCTGTACTTTTTATCTATCAACTCTTAAATTCAAATCATTTTTTGGATAAAACCATTCAATAAAGCATTCAAAATTTTGTTTGTTTATTTATTATTTTTTGTTAGTTCGTTCAAAAATGAAAGGAAATAATAATTAATAAATAAATAAAAAGGATTTTTGCATAGCAAAGACTTTGAATAACAGTTTGATTTAATTGAAAAGTATATGTTAATTTTTATTTGTGCGATTTTACTATAATTACAATTTCTCTCCACACAATGATGCAGACAGATATTTATGAATAAGTATTATCCTCAATAAATATTTTTATTACTGAATTCATGCTTTTCAAATAAATGCTTTCATTTATTAAATTTAATTAGTCTATCAGAATATATTAATTATGTCATATCTTTCGAAGATTAAAAACTATCAATAGTTTGTATTATCAATTGATTTATCAATCAATCATTTCTATTTATGTAATAATCTCTTTTTCTATCTAACTTCGAAATAATTTATTTATACAAACATACTTGTATTCATTATTTTCTATCTTTTTTTCGATTTTAAAGCTCTACATTTATTTTATAGAACTTTCTACTTACTGCTCTTCCCCTATCATTTTTATTATTCATGAAAGTATTATAATTAAAGAATTAAAGTCTTATATCAACCAATTCTTATAAATTTTATTTCATGAACTTAAGTTTAAAATATAACTCCATAATCCCTTTTTTATAAAATAAGAATAAAAATAAAAATTAATAGAGTACGAATATATTTATTATTATGTTTGGTATTTTGTGAATTTATTACTTATAAATATTTATTTTGAAATAAAGATTAAAAATATTATTTAATAGTATGCTAACATAGTATAAAAATAAAATTAATTAAATAATTAAATTAATTGTATAAATTTTGCATTTGTCTTTTATATTCTTTTAATATTGTCTTTGATGATGCTCAGTCAAAAACTCAAGAATATTAAAAATTTTCCAACTTTCTTCAAGTCTGAGTCAAGGATATAAATTTTAGAGTTGCTTACTCGAAATTCCTCTAAACTTATTTTAACTTAGTGGAGAAATAACTTTAGAATGACACTAAAAAAATAACTATAGCATATAGATATCTCAATATTCAAATTTTTATTTATTCACTTTTTTTTAATTAGATTTTAATCTATGAGTGGTTTTAAATAAGTCTAAGAAAACCAGTTAAAAGTAATTAAATATATCAAAGATTTAATAATTTTTATTATATTAATTTTCCTATTTTTATAAGTAAAGAATTGAAGAGTTGAAATGAATAAAAAATATATTTATTTTAATTTTTAAATTAAATTCAAATACATTCTAAATAAGAGAAATACTTTAATCTTTATTTATTCTTAGTAAAGTTTATTTAGTTAAATGAAATAAAAATTGAATAATCCTATTTAATTGGCAATTTCTTTATAAATTAAAAAATCATAGGATGTTTCTTTGAATAATTTATCTAATTAATAAGAACTTTTCTAATCTATTAAATAATAATATCATTAATATTTCTATTAATTTTTTTTCATCTTTCCCTCTTAAATTATTTATGAAAACACACCTTTTATTTAAAAATAGTCTATTCAAAGCTAATACCAACTAAAATGGATTACTAATTCCATTTTTTGAGAATATGAAAAAATGAAAAATGATTAACTTTCAGCATTATGAAAAATAAAATAATTATCTTATCATCTATCTCTTTAATTGTCTACATTAATAAAGATAAATTCATTAATAATATTTTTATTATTTAAAAACTTTTTACCTCACTACTTTATAAATAGTTAGAAAACAAATAAATA
Organism: Tetrahymena borealis; assembly: GCA_000260095.1. Lineage (NCBI taxonomy): Eukaryota > Ciliophora > Oligohymenophorea > Hymenostomatida > Tetrahymenidae > Tetrahymena > Tetrahymena borealis. The sequence continues at coordinate 72,651 of JH651343.1, forward strand.
AATTCGAAAGATTTATTTCATCTACCAACTTTATTATACTTAATTCTCTTTATAAATACAAGATTACCATATTAAAATATTATGTAGTTATAAAATTTAGATTAATATTGCCCTTAAATGAGGATTAAGAAAATTTAAATCAGCTTAATAAGATATTGAAATCCTTCATTTAGATAAGAGTAATAAATATAGGTATTTCCTATAAAATAAAATTAAATATTTAGATATACCCACCCTATTTACTAATTCTAATTGATAGCCTAATAATACCACTAAAAATTTATTTTTATGTACAATATAAAAAAATAGAATTAAATTTTTCATTTAAAACCAATTCCAATTTTCTTTGTTTTTGAATTAATAAAAATAAAAAAAAAATAATATTCACAAATGATATAATCTAAATAACATAGATAACCTTATTTAAATATAAATTTTGAAAAGGATATATATTCAAAACCATTTAATCCCTACAAGATTCTGAATATAGATAATTCTTAAGAATGCAGGTAAGTGTTTATATCTAGGATAGCTTCGTCTAGTTATGAGGATAAGATAAGTCTCACTTTATCAATGGATGCAATATCGACTAAAGAAAAGGATAGATATAAGAAAGTTTTCTCAAATTATTCCTTAATAGAAAGAAGTATTTAGATCTATGCTTTAACTGGAAATCTTATTGAAATGTAGAAATGTCTTAAGGGTAAAAACGAAAAGAATAAAGCTCATGAATTTGGAAGATCGCTCCTTTACATTTGTTGCAGATCTGGCTATTATGATTGTGTTAGGTACCTATTGGAAATAGGATCAGATGTTAATCTACAATAAGAAAACTTAAGTACTCCTCTTCATGTTGCTTCATTCTATGGCCATGAGTAAATTGTGATGCTACTATTGAGTTATGGGTCATCTAATTAGATTATAAACTAATATGCTCATTCTCCATCTGATGAAGCTCATACTGTTGAGATTTGTAGGTTGATAAAAAATTCAGGTAATAATAAGATAAATTAATTATTCTAATAGCTAAAATAATCTGGCCATGCTTCATCAATAGAAGTTAATGATAATAAAGATATCATTAGAATATATAAAAGTGGAGTTAAAAAAGAAATATTCTTTGATTATTATAATGACTCTAAGTACTTAAGAGCTTATCATGGAACTAAATTTAATTTTCTAAGTTCAATTTTTATTTATGGATTGAAAAAGCCAGGAGAAAAAGCAGGGGATATATAAATCTAAATTAATCAAGGTCATATTTAAAAAGGCATATCTATTAATGGTGTAAAGGATTGGTCTGATGCTATTTTTATCTCTCCTAGTCCTTTCTATTCAGCTGATATTGCTTATGCAGAAAGAATAACATCTGAATCTTAATAATACGCTTGCCTTGTTGAAGTATTTGTTAAGGATGGATGCTTTATGGCTGCTCCTTCTACTGTCCTAAATGCATCTTTTTCACCAAGCGGAGAACCAACTAATACTGAATATGTAGTTGCTGAAAATGAGGCCAGTCATATTTTAAGAGTTAATAGCCCTCAAAATATTATTGTTTATTCAATTCTATTTATTAAAGTTAAATTTCTAGAATCATCAAAAGATTTTGATAAATGTTTGAAACAAATTCAAATTCATAAAATTATTTGAGAGTTGGTTGCTCATAAAATAAATTATCAGATTATAATTGATTTATATTTTATGTTAAAGAGTATTATAAATGTTAAACATTTAATTTTAAAAATAAGGATTGGTTTGGTTTTCAATACATTTTATTCAAAATAGCAGAAACAATTCTTTTACATATCTAAATAATCTACATTATTTGAAGGTTATAAAAACATAAGTAGAATTTTACCAATAAAAAGTATTTAGGAATGATAATATTTAAATTTTAGCCTAATTAACATTTTTTATAATACTCTAAAAATATATTGATTTTGAATCTATTCTTTTAATTTAATACTTATTTAAATTAAGTTGGGAGCAAATATTTAATGAGTTATCTTAAAATGTAAATTGAGATAATAATTCGTAATTAAAGATCTTACTTACTTACTTAGAATTCTCAAAATAAGGTTTCTATAATCTGATTTATGGATATCTCATATCATGAAAAGTGGAGTAAAAAATACTAAAAAATTCATTCGACTATTTTACTCCTTTAAATTCATTTCGTTTATTATTAGAAAAAATTATTATTTATTGAAGACATGTATATTTTTAACATTTAGATTTATTTTTAATTTAATTATTTTTATAATAACTTTTTGATAGGAAAGACAAATAATTATATAAGTTAATTATGTTATAGAAACAAAAATTAAGTAAATTAATAAAGTATTTAAATAGAATAAGTGATTGGTTTATCTACAGAAACAGATGATTAAATGATTAACAATTTTTAAAAGAGAATATAATTAATAAATAAATTAGAATTATATTTATATCTATAAGGACTTATTAAATTAAGATAAATTAGAAATGAGGATAGATAGATAGAGGTACTAATAATAGGAGTTAGGTTAACTGTAGAATATAAGATAGATAAAATAAAATTTAATAATAAACTAAATTAAATCAGAAATTATGGATCTTTTTATTTTCTTTATTGACTAAACAATAAATTGTTCTCAGTAAGTTCATAAATAAAATAAAAAAGATCAAAACTTAAGATTTTACTTTAGAAATTGTTAAAATCTATACTTATCTATTTATACTTCAATATTAAGAATTTTAAAATTATAATTAATATTAAGATTAAGCTCTAAGACATTACAAATCTAAATTTTTAATTTTTAAGAGCTGTTTAAAAGAATTCTTTATTTTTCTATTCAATCTTATCTAAATTTAGTTCCTTCAAATGTTATTTAAATAATTATTAATTTGTTTATTAATAAAGTAGTTATTTTTATTTAAATGATTATAATTCTATCAAAGCCAGTTTAGATTTCCTATGTATTTTTTCCCTGTTTTTAATTAAAATAATATATATAAAAAAATAGTATAGTTAGCCAATTTAATTTCTGATAAAAATCATCTTCTAAAATAGTTATAAAGTAATCCTTTTCTACTATAAAATTTGATAACAAACATCTTTATTAAAAAAAATGTTAATTTACTAAAATTAGCATTTAATATCCCTCTAAAACCATATTTCGATATTTCTATGAAGAACCAGCAGAGAGACTAATCAATTAATTAATCACTTTAGTTGATCAATTAATAATTTTCGCTTATCTATTAACCGCATCAATTTATTCAATTTAATGGAATTATATTTATTATTTAATTAAATATACTTTCTTTGAATTCTTATACTTTTGTTAAAAATATCATTAATTTTTATTATTTATTAAAATGAGTAATTTCTATTAAGAAAAATGTAAAAAAATCCGTTAAAATTGAAATCAAAAATATAGAAAAATAACAAACTATAGTAATAATTTGTGTTTAACAAATAATTAGAAATTATTTATAAAAAATTAACAAATAATGTAATTAATTATTAATTTTTAATGTACGAATAACAATAACATCTTTTAAAACCCATTCAATTTTGAAAAAAAAATTTAAAAAGATGGTGGGAAAAGAGGAGAGATTCTTTAGTAGTTTAGTAGTGAGAGAAATAAAAATACTTCTAGTTACTTTTAAAGGTTAAAATATAAATAAATACAAAAATAAAGAAAATAACAAAGTTAGTTAGTTAGTAAGTAAGTAGGTTGTCATTAATAATTTCCTTGTTGGAGATGCAAAGAAGAGGATTGTTATTATCTATTTACAAGAGATTATTGATTTTATTACTAATCTTTTTCATCATTTTATAAATTATTTCTTTAGTACTATTAACTCATTATGAACTTTTCTCTCTTTTTTAAAACATATAGCTTCTCATTCAAAATCTTTATTTTCTCGCTTATTGTTATTAATTCTTTACGAATTTCACTCTTCTTCTTTGAATTCTCTTCATTCTTTTTTTAAAATAAAAATGTTAAAATATTAGAAATAAAAATAACTTAAATAGATAGAAATTACTCTTGATTCTGTTAGTAGAACTTCATATCTCTAATTGAGGAGTTTCTATTCACTCTCAGCTTCAAAGATGTCTCTAATAAGTTCATTGCCAATGATGTTGGAAGGATATTCTTAATTGCTATCCTCTACTACTAAAGGATTTATATTGTCAGCACTATTTTTATATTACCTGAAGGTCTGTTGCTATTTATGTAAGGATTAATTTGATGATTTGCTTCTTTTATTAGCAAGTGCAATAGTTTATTTTTTATATTCTAATTCATTATTTATAGTATCACTATATTATAAATAACTAGAAGGTTACATTTAATTAAGTTATTTCTATTATAACCTTTAAACCTAATTATTTTATTCATTTCTTCTTTATATTTAAAGTTATTATTGTTTATTCATATCTTCTTATATAGAATCTTACATTTATAGCTATTAAAATTAGCTCAGTTAGTTACTTTTTTCAATATTTAATTAATTAGTTGGAGATAATTGGTCTTTAAAGCTCCAATTATCTTTGATCCCTCCTGTTAAATTCATTCTATGAGTAATATCTTTACCTGTACTCTTTAAAGAATTAATATTTTATGGTTTAAAATCAGGACTTTGCTAATCATCATAAGCTATAGGATACGAAGGAGTGAAGAAAGGTGAAGTGTTAGCAGTATTCTAAATATTCTAAGGAGAGCTATCTTAATTTTAATGTTGAGATTGCATAAAAGAATATTAGTTATTACTGAGACTATTTTAAAGGGACTAATCTTAGAATTATTTAGTAATTTATAAAGAAGATGAAACTTAGTTATTTTGTGCAGATGATTTTTTCCTTAGAGGTGAATCTAATGACATGATTTACTTATAATGTCTATTACTAATAATAGGAGAACTCTTGCTATTTAATCTAGATTATTATTAGAGCTCATCATAATCAAAATTTAATAAATCACTTTCTTCTTGCAATGAAAATTGTTCCATTTCATTGACTTAGTGAGAGATTTTTCTCCCGTGATGAAGCTATTGAAGCTATTAGTTATTCATCATCATCATTTAGTTATATGATTAATTAATGTTTTATTAATTTAATAGCTAATTGGTCATTAAATTACTTTGATTCATTAATTAGTTAGGATTTTAATTCATCATTTAATTCTAAAATTATTGTTACATTTAATTTTAAGGTTAATTAGTCATTTAATTCTATTGAATTAATGTTAGTTGCTATTCGATACTAGAATTATATCCGTTTGGGATTTATTGTTGAATTAAACTTTTGTTGTTAATTGGAGCAGATGGAGAGAGGTACTTCTCAAGTTCACTTTATGAATTAGATTGCTAGTAATTTTGTGGATTTAATTAGTTCTATTAATAGGCATTTACCATTTAATTTTAATTTTAAATATTATTCTAATTTTAATTCATATGAGCATTGACATTATTTGTTGAGTTATTTATCATCTTATTTTGAGATTAAGGTGAGTGGAAGATGCTATGATTTAATTGATCCCTAGATTTTTACATTATCCCCTTTTTAATTTCCGTAATTTCATTTCTTAATTACTTTTCAATTAACCTAGCATTATTTAGCTCAGTTTCAAGTTAAATTTATTTAGCTTCGTATGTTTATTTCATATTTTCTTCAATTTTGTCTAGGTAATCCTTCTATTCTTTTATTTAGTCTTTTAATAAATCTACTGTATTTTGATTAAATTGAATCTTATATTCATCAAATTCTTTCTCCTTTATTTATAATTTATGGTCTAATGTCTTGTTTTGATTCAAAAGAGTTTCTATTTCTTCAGTACTTTTAACACACAAAGACTTCAACTCATTATGTTAAGATTTTTCTTCTTCTAATTCTCTTTACAATTACTCAATTCTTCTAGCTTCGATATGCTAATGTTCTTAGTGCAATAATTGCCACTTCTATTAGGTTTCATTCAATTCTATCTATAATTAATGATTTCTTTCTATCTCTTCTTGCAACTAGTTATTCATCTATGCTTATTTCTATATATGAGACTCAATTATTGAATTTCTCTCTGCATTCCCTTTCAACCATTCCTCTCTCTAGATTTAAAAATCAGATTCTCTATCTGTGATTATATTCTTATACTATTCTATTTCATTTATTAAACTACCGATTTGCTGTTCTAATACAATATTTTTCTAATTCAAATTTTCTATTATTTCTCCGCTCTCTTCTATGCTTTATTAATATTGATTCTCTAGATATTATCTAATCTCCTATTCATTAGTAAGATTAAGTTGCTTCTCCAGTTCTTTTATTCTTTCTTATAAAGCTTTCATCGCTGATAAATAAGCCTTACTTTCCTGAATACTCTTCTCATCTTTTTAAGCAAATACTCCAAAGGTACTTTTATTTTTAATACTATCATGAGTCTAATTCAATGAAGTTTAGTGACCAAACATACTAAATTGATTTTTTTATCCACTATTATTCTAAAAGTTATTACTTTTTTAGAATTAATTTAAATATTGTCCAACGCTTTGATTGTTATTTAATCCTGATATCGAGTTACTATTAGCAGTTACTAAATTATTTTATGATTGAATGGTTGTTAATTGTAATATTCCACTCTAATTCTATGAGCTATTTTAATTTATAGATCCTATATTATTTGATATATTCTTTCCTTTTAAAGGAGGGGAAGTTCTCTTTGCTAAAATTGCACCAAAATTTGGTGGTAATTCTTCTCTGCTAATATTATTCAATCCATTCTTTTATGAATAAACTTTAGAAAGATACTGATTAGCATAAGTCATTTCTCTTTAATAATTCATTTCATCCTCATTCTTTATTTTAGCTAATAAATTTATTGTACTTTGAGTTTACTTTGAATTTGGACTCTATTCACTCTAAGAGAATAGCTTAATACCATCTTAGCCAAGTTCGTATTTATGCATATTTAATGATTAGCTATAGTTTACTCCATCCTTTACTAAATTATGATTCATTTAATAATCATTTTCGTCATTTCTAACTAAACTATTTTTATTCTTAAAAGCATTAAATTTGTTACTTCCAATGCTAGTGCTATTACTATGATTAATATTTTAAGCATTCTATGTAAAACTACTAGTGTTAGGGGCTCCAAAGAAGCTAGCTTTATTTCCAAAATTATTTTAAGGAGTAAATGCATTTATTTATTAGTAAATATTATTATTTGTATTGCTTTGTATTATTTATGAAGTTCTTGATGAGCCTGATACAGGGCATTAGGATCCTACTGCACTTATTTTTGCTTAAAATCTAGAAACAGGAGATATATTGCTAAAATAAGGATGCTTCTAGCTTTTTTATTCAGTATGAGGTAAAGAGCTTAGATTACTATTATTTTAAGCATGATTTATACTTACTAAATGATAAGGAGTACCTAAGTTATATTAGATTATTATAAAAATATTTCAAGATATGATTTAAGAAAACGCTTTAATAATCTATGATAGAAATGTAAAATTTTACTTTCAAATTAAGACAGTAACTATTATTAAATATCATTTGAGTTAGTTGTCATGATTGGAGAAGGATTATCTAAATTCTAGAATATTTAATTGTTTTATTTCTATTCCATTTAATTCATTATTTAAGATAACTCTGTTAGTTTAGTGGTATTCATATTTGAATAATTAGAATTCTTGTGATTCATCAGATAGTCATTTATTGATTCTTAGTCATTTTAGCTCATTTTAATTATGAATTTGTTTATAATTGAAGGTGATAAAACTATAAAAAGAGTAGATATTCCTTTATTTTGATAACCTATTTAATATTTTGGAGTAATTTTGTATCGTTATTGCTTAAATCTTTAGGGTTCTACTTTGAATTGTACTTGTATCTATCCTCGCAATCTAAGTTTATTGGAATTAATTGACACACAAAAAACTATTAAATAAATAAATAATAAATTACTCAAAAATTATCTTATCAAAATAAACTATTTGAAATCTGCTTAAATTTTTTGTTCACTCTCAAATCTTTTCATTTGATTTTAATTACTCTCAGACAGAGTTGTTAATTTTTACATCTTAAATTAATTATAAATTTTTTTAAATTATTGAAATATCTATCATCATCTATCTCTATCTTTCTCTCTCTCCTTAAAAATTACAACCATTCTTTAACAAATTTAAGTTCAAATTTATAATGCATCTTTGTAGATTTTTTATAAATTAAATAAAATAAAAATCTTTCTTATTTTTCCCGTTCATTAAAATCCAAGAGATTTCCAATTAAAATATTAATAATTAAAATGGTTATAAATTTCATTTGTTTATAGAAAAAAAGTATTAATAGCAGGATATTTATTTTAATTCTACTAAATAAATTTAGAAAATAATTTTAGTGAATATTTAAGTTGATAATGAAAATGGATTGAAAGGCTACTTTAAAAATGCTCTTGATGCTCAAAGGAGAACCAAATAAATGATAAGCTTTTTGCATGACAAATAAGGAGTCAAACTAAAATTTAGACATAAGGATCAAAATAAATATAAAATGCAATAAAAAATGAATGAGTTGATAAAGTAGCAATGAAGAAAGAGTTCATATGAATTTCAAGATAAAGGGGGAGATATTATGTGTATGCATATGTATGAATGTCTAAGCAATTTATATGTTAAGATATCTATGAAATTCAATAATTGAATGAGTTTTTATATAGATAATTCAATGGAATCATTGAATAAAGAGTAGTTGCTTGCTTGTTAGCTACAAAATTAGATAGAAATGAAGAAAGATAAATTATCAAAAGACTGATACATATCAAAATACAAAAGAATAAAAGATTAATAAAAATAGAAGATAAAACAAACAAAAGAATTTAATCAATAAAGTAATATAATAAATAATAAAGTAGAGATGGGTAAAGATTTCAAGTCAGGAGCTGATTCCGGTTTTAAGAAGGACTTCAGAGGTGGTGCTGGTGGCGCTGGTGGTGCTGGTGGCTTCAAGAAGAGCTTTGGTGGCAATAACCAAAGAGGTGGCCCCAGAGGTAACTTTAACCGTGGTGGATATGAATAAGGTCCCCCCGAAAGAGTTGAACCCGTTTGCGCTTTCTCCCACACTTGTGGTGATCAAATTATTGTTAAGGCTATTGATACCAAGAAGGTTCCTAAGTTCAACAGAGGTATCTACCTTGAAAATAAAACAAAGGTCGGAACTATTGATGAAATTTTCGGACCTATCGATGGTTTCTTCTACTCTGCCAAGCTCGTTGAAGGTGTTTCTGCTGACTCCTACAAGCCTGGTGATAAGTTCTATATGGGTTGGGACGATACCCTCCCTATTGATAGATTCCTTCCCAAGCCCAAGGGTGCTGCTGGTCCTAGAAGAGGTCCTGGTGGCCCTGCTAGAGGAGGTCCTGGTGGTTTCAACAGAGGAGGTCCCGGTGGATTCAATAAAGGTGGTCCCGGTGGATTCAACAGAGGAGGTAATGCTGGTGGTTTCAACAGAGGAGGTGCTGGTGGCTTCAATAAAGGAGGTGCTGGTGGCTTCAATAAGGGAGGTAACGCTGGTGGCTTCAAGAAGAACTTCAAGAATTGAGGAAAATGCTAAACACTACATACATAATACATAAAATTAATAATAAAAAATAGCATAATTAGTAGGCAAAGCCATTTATACTGATAACATAATAAAGAATTAATAAAGATAGGGAAATTGATTAATTGATTAGTTGATTGATTGAGTAAAAGATTAGATTTGATTTGCTTTGATTAGAATCTATATGCATGCATCTAGCTATTTGATTGAACACTGTCTATTGATATATACATAAACCAACAACCATTATTTAAAGAGCAGTAATCGAATAGTTTAATAATAATAATAGCTTCCTATGCAAATATAGTATAATAACGATAAGAAATGTTACTCTTTTATTTATAAACTAATTTTATATACTATTTTAGAAGAAGAGGTTTTTGTAGAAGATATAAATAAACTATCTAATTTTTGATATTTATCTATCAATCTATTCCTATATCTTCTTCTACATGTAAAGATAATAAAAGTTCTAATCTATGTACTTAAATACATACATACATACTTGCCTAACTACTTACCAACCTACCTACCTACCTACTTAAAACTTGTTGCCTTAATATTTTATTTCTACACATATAATTATGTAGTATATGCATTTATTTCATTTTGTATTTCTTAAAATTTAATCTTTATATTAATGTTCATTCACCATCTCATCACTTCTATTAAATTCTTATATACTCAAATATTTGATTTAGAATTATAATCTCAAATTATATCTAAATCAAAATTATTTATATAAGTACCAAATCTATGATAAAATAAAACCAGAACGAATATAAAAATTTATATAGTTTAAAGTAAGTAATTAATTTAAATGATATTAGAATTATTGTTTTAAAAACATGTTATAAATTTATTTTTGATATTTTTCATTAAGAATAGATTTCTAAAGATAGAAAACCCTTTCAGATTTAATTTTGAATATTCTAAATTAGGAGTTTAGGTATCTTTTTTAAAGCTGAGGTGGATAATTTTGTTAAGCAGGTAGTAAGTATCTTCCTCTTACATTACTATCATATTAAAAATTTGAGTATATTAAACATTCTATAAGTGGATAGATTAGTTGGGATCATGTCTTCAATACTGAAAAAAAATATCAAGAGAAAGCATTTAAATTTAGTGATTAAACAAAAGATTTAGCTTATTTTAATAGTGAATATGGAAATGAATCTTCATAAAAGTTCATAAAAGGAGCATAAAGCAGCTAAAAAGATAATTAAATAAATTAAAGATTAAAAATCAAAGTTTTATTAATAATTAAATTTAAATGAAATGATAAGGTTTTCTGTTATTTTAACTTCTAGAGAGTAAATATGGAATTAATTACATTAATCTAGAGAATAGTAAGTTAGGTAGTATATCTTGGTAGGAAGAGATAATTTCCCTAAGCTCTTACATTTTAAATTAGATGATTAAATAATTAATCTTCTAATAAGGGTAATTAAAAACAGATAATTGAAGAAGAATTGTAATATTCTTAACAATTTTTTTATAAATTATATTACTTTAAACGTTCTATTACTAGGTGGGGGAAAAAATGTTTTTTTTTTTCTAACATAATTTTTCATTTTTAATTAAATTATCCTTATATTAGAATGGTATTCAATTAGAATGTTTAAGGTATATAATTTTAAGACTTTATTAATTACATATCATCAAAATAAATTTGAATCTTTGATAATTTACATATTAATGATAGGTAATAAATGAATAATCTGAAAGGAGAATTAATATAAATTATATCTCTTTATGTTCCTAATTAAATTAGGTATGTTTTTATTATTATTGAACTAATTATATAAATTATAGTTTGGAAGAGATCTTTTACTAAATATTCTCATTATGACTTTATTTTAAGTATTTAATTATATTACCAAATTAATTTCAAACTAAATAAAAAACTGAAAGCACATATATATTTAGTTAAGTACATATATTTTCAAAATTGTAATAATAGAAATGATTAAGAGTTAAATATTCTTATAAATTTTAATTTTAATAAAATATTAATATTTTTTCATTTAAGGAACTAAAAATTGACTAATCTCTTAGATCTGTAGCACTCTTATTAAGCTTTAAAATTGAATTAATCTGCACCTATTTTATTATTTCTTTAAATAAAATAAGTTATTAGAAACAATTTTATTGCACTTAAAAAATAATTACGATAGATTTAGCTTGTAGAATTTCAACCTTTGGAATTGTTTTATTTTTTCACATAAAGATAGAGCTCCATTAGGGTTAATTAGATTTCCACTGATATTAATAAAATAAATAATACTGTTTCTTTAAATAAAATGTTACTTCAACTCTAAAACAAGGATGTTGAGATTAATACTTTCAGAAATACCTTAACCTAAATATTAAACATCTTCAATGCTATTCTTTCTGATTATACAAAGATGATTTAATAATATCAACTTAATTTAAATAATCTATTATTACTCTAGATTCATTTTTAATGATTAGAGTTTTTTCAATAATCCAATTACACTACCTAAGCTTTTTATTCCTTAAAGACCAATGCCATTCATACTTTTTGGTTTTTTAAATTTAATAAAATATTTCCCAGAAGAATAAATAAATATTACCCTAAAAATAGTGTTAAAGAGTTTAGATTTAAGTATTTTTAAATTGCTAAGCTTATATTTTGAACTCCAACATCATTAATTTTATTTTATCTAGTTATTTAATATGATATATTTACTTAATTACATTATTGAATAAGCTTTTTACGATAAAAAAAGATTCAGCATAATAAGATTTATGCATTTTTATATCCCTTAACAAAAATCTTATAGGCCTTGTTGACTTATTTTGCTTTTACTATTAAAATATTAATAAATTAAGAAAATATTCTAACAGATTTAAGAAATTTTACTTGAGTTTTAAAGTTAGATGCTAAAGATTTTTACTTAAACCAAGTCCTTAACCTAGTTTTGTTATTCCTTAATCTCCAATTTAGCTACTTCTTTATTTATTTTATAATTTTCGATTGTAAAAAGTGACTTTATTTTTAGAATTGCAACTTACTCACTGTTTTTTTATTAATAAAGATGATAAATAGTTTGATTGAAATAAAAAAATTTACTCTAAATTAATCTCTAAAAATAATATATTTTAACATCTTGCAATTCTTTAGTCCAGTAAAAGTGTATTTTGCCCATCATTATAATTATTACTGAATAAATTAATAAATTATTATTAACCTACTTTTATTATTACATTATTCTTACAATAAATAAATATTTAATGTTGATAAGACTTAACAAGAAGAAATATCATTTAAAAGTAGTAACTCTCCTTCTTCTTTAAAGTTATTCCATCTATTTATAAAAATTGATAAAATTAATAATGAGAATAATAAAATGTAATTAATACCTTAAATCTAAATGTAAGTTAACCAAGCTTTTACTGTTTGCAATCCACTACCCTAGCTTTTATATTCCCTTATCGCTAATATTATTTGATCTTATGTTTATTTAAAATAATTACAAAATATATTTAAATTGATAGATAGATCTACTTACAGTAAATTTAATTTAAATTAATTAATAAGTTTGCAATCTCCGATTCCTTAAATCAATTTAAATATTCCCTGATCTCCTATATTATTCCATCTAATTGAGCATATTGATTAACTTTAAATTTAATTCTAATAAATTAAATATAATTTACTTTAATTTTAAAGTTAAAGATGATAAATTCTTTAATTTAGATAAACCTAATCCTAATTATTAAACACCTTTATTGCCAATATTATTTTATCTTTTTTAAAAATTAAATATTTTCCTATTTCAATAAAATATGTAAATTAAATAACTGGAGATGAAGGGTTAGATCTGTAATTTATGAGCATCGTGGAAATACTTATGCTAAATACAGAGCACCATCAGGCCCCACATTGTTATATCTTTTTTGATTAAAATAAAATTAAAGTATCTTTTGGTACTGATAGCAAAAACTAAAGATATAGCTCTAAATGATTCAGATTTTAACATTAGGAAACTCCATTTGCTAATTGCTGAATTCCTTCACTTTCTAAATTATTATTTCTAAATGTAAAAAATAACCTATTTGTGAGATTTATTTTGAAAATAATTACTTTAATCTAAGTATTAATGATTCTAGATTAATACAATTAGAGAGGCCTTATCCTAATTAAGAGCTCCCAATTTATCCAATAAAGCAGTCACTTTTTGATTTATCAAAAGTATTAAAAAATGATAGAATTTAAAAGCATCTACTTTAGGGTGAATTTGATTACTTGAAGATTCTTACTCTGTGAAATAATTTAACTTAGTAATTAAATGCTCATTTCTCTAATTTTTTGTTTACTAAATGATTTTATGAGATTATTAATAATTGAGTTTCATTAAAATTTAATAAAAATACTCAATCTCGAGGATAAATTGATTAAGATTAGTATATGAAAGAAAACCTTATAGTATATTAGGAATTATGTCTATTTCATAGATGTTAGAACTGATAAATATTTAATATTGTAAATAAATAAAAATAATAATGATTGCAAAATAAATTATTCATCACCCAAATAAATTAAATTCAAATTAATTATTACCCTAAATATAATTTTAAAGACTGAAGGCAATTACAACTCTTAAGAAAAAATGCTAATCTTTAAGAGTCCTCTGCAAATATAAGTTCTTAATTTCTAAATTTAATAATAAGGTTTTGTTAAATGATACCAAGCTTACTTAAATGACTTACCTCAAATTTATAACTAACCAATCAAATTAGAAAAATTCAATTGTGTTTAACTAAATGTAGCAGTAAAATGATTATAAATAATCAATATTTACTAGCTAAAAATAATTTTACCTATTTTAAATTTCTAATTATCATTGATTTTTCTTTATTTTAATAAAACTCTTTTATCTTCCTCTTTTTTCTAATAAAAATTTATTGTCTTTATCTAAAATCTTTACTTACTTAAAAAAATTTTTATTAGAACTAAATTAAATCTATTCAATTGTTTAAATAAAAGAATAAGATTTATTTCTTTTATCAAAAAGTATTTCTGGGAGGTATATTCTTTGGTTAGTTCTAATCCCTAATTCATTCTCATAATATTGACAATGAAATTATTATTAATTAATTAATTAATTAATTAATTAAAGAGAGATATATTTAAAAGACAAACCCAAGATTAAAATATAATAGTAATAATAAAAATCAACTAATTTAATCTCTAAATATATAATAATTTAATTTAAAATCAAACAGATTTATTTCTTAACTAAATACATTTTTCAAGTATGATTCTTAAAACTATTATTAATTTAATTACTAATTTAAAAAATAAAGGTCCCACTGGGATTCGAACCCAGGTCAAGGGATTTAAAGTCCCCAGTACTAACCGCTATACTATGGAACCGGTTCTTCAATAATATCCATTTAAAATTTGAGTATATTTACACTTCTCTAATACTAATAGTAAATTAAAAGATAATTTGAATTTTATTAAAATTCAGTTAATTCTAGATTTTTATTCTTATTCTCAAAATGAAATAACATTTATTTTAATTTAAGATTTCTAAATGTGTAAATAATACTTCCATATAATCTCTCAACTAACCTTTCTCAAGTTTATTCCCATAAGAATTATACAATAAATAGCTTTAATATCTTAAAATTCCATTACTAATTTAATATTATTATTATTAGATATTTTAAAAATAATTATTAACCACTCTCTTCCTTTGTTCATTTATCTTTTATACTTTATAAATAACAAGATTTATTACATCATCTTGTTATCAGATTTTTCCAATTAATTTTTTAATACTCTTCATTAGGTTAGGTTATATAAATTTATTTGTAGAGTAACCTAATTATTTGTAAATATAAATTCAAAAGTAAATTATCAAAATAATAAGTTTACTTAGTAAATAATCTAAGAATTTTAATTAGATTGAGTAAATTAACAATTGAAAAAATGAAAATGTAAGCCATTTTAGTTTTTATTGGTTGCAATAATTAAAATTGAATGAATTAATGTGTTAATTAGATTTAATTTTGTTAATTTTATAGTGTTTTTATAAATTTAAAATATACATTTATCATAAATAGTAGTGTATTTATTTAAAAGATATTGCTTTTATTGAATTTAATTCCTATTAGTTGTCATCAAAGATTATTTTAATAAGACATCTCCTCATTAAATTATTAGAATTAGCTTAAATCCTTAGTTTACTTAGACTTATAGAAGAAATATCCACCAACTATTAACACTAATTGTTAAATAATTAAAGCTGAGATATAATAAGAAGAGTAGTTGTCTTCTTCAACATATTAAATAACAGGAGAAGAAATACTTTCACTGACACTAATTTTTTATGTAGTTGAGCTATTGCAAACTGCATCAAAATCATTGACGAACCAGTTCACTCTTTGAGTGAATTCTTCAATTGAGCAAATAGTAGAATTCTTTTGGCAAAGATTCATTAATTTTCCATCTCTTTTAACTCTCAAGTAGAATTAATCCTAGTTGATCTTGACGCCATTTTCAATTATTTGCTTGTCAGCTTGATGCAATTCAAAGATGAGACTTGCAGTGAAGTGAGGATATTCTTCACAGTTGTAGAAAGTTTGATTGGTTTAAAATTGTTGAGGGAATCTCTAGCTAAGAAGACAGTCAATACTTGTGAAGTTAAGAGCAGCACTAACAAGTTGGACATTAGTATCATGTGCACTAAACATAACCCATTTTAAACCATTAGTATTGTTACCTTAAACTACAGGGTTAACATAAGCTAAAAGTTAATTTAAGAATGGAGTATTCATGGCACGCAATAAATCGGGCTAGTTGTACATGAAATTCCAAGAAAGAGTAGTAAGGAAAGTAGCATTTTCTCTCAATTCTTATGAGAAATTTGGAACATATCTACCATTATATCTATCACATTCAAAGGTACTTTCAAGACTATGCATATCATCAAAATTTTTAACGGTTTAGTTAATAGCTTTAGAGTATTATTGATAGGTATTGTTGAATTATTGATTGATAAAGTTAATAGTATCCTTCTTTTGAGAGTAGAATGAGGTTTTAAGTTTATAGTAATTCTTGCAGTTGTTATCAGGTTGAAGAACATAATCACCAACACTGGGTTGAGTGTGAATAGGAAGAACTTAGATATTATTAGGAAGAGCAAAATTAGTTTCATGTAAATAGTTCTAAGCATCCTTGTAAGAAGGAAGAGTGTATTATTCACTTAGATTAGCAGGTAAAACATTACCAGTATGTTAAGGGAACATACCTTGTAATTGAGAAGCAGCACTCATTAATGTTCTATTGACGTCAGAAGATCTAACATAGATCTAAGAGTGGTTATATTATTGAGGAATGAATCCCTTATATTCCTCTCTTAATTTTGCACCTAAGTTATAGTGTTGGCGTTGGCCAGTAGCAGTCAATTCTCCTTGCATACTCAATTATTGATTGGAATCATACCAATTTCCCAATGGGCCTCTAGCTCCGTGACGGTAGAGTTAAAGTACAAACTTAAGTTCAGCATTAACTTGAACAGTTATTAAAAGTAATGATAATATTACAAAAACAGATTTATTCATTTTTATTGTATTCTTTTACTCTCTTACTTTATTGATTTATACTTTTTTTTTTAAAACTTTGATTATATTTTTTCGATTTAGTTCAAGAAGAAAAGGAAGAAACATTCTTTCACATCTACACTCAAATTAATAAAATATTCAGTATGAAATATTAACACCTCGTTTACTTGGCTTTTTTAAGTAATGACTTGATAGAAAACTAAATTTGATCACTTATTTTAGTGCGCACTTAAACGTGTGATAGATATTTGCTAAGGAGAATTTAACTTCCTTATAAATTTGAGTGCGCACCAGAATAAAGAATTGTAAACCAATATATTAATTGTAATCTAAAAAAAGGAACTTTAATAAAAGATTTATTAGATAACTGCGAATTTAAACAACAAAAATAATAATTTATGGAGTATTAATGAACCTTTGTTACAACATTAGAATTATAATATCAGAATTCGATAAATCTTAAAAAATCTACACAATCAATATAAACATTTCAGTAAGTAATGTTTATTCTTAATTAATTACAATTTCAAAAGGAATTAATCATTTATTTTGATGATAAAGATGATTCAAACAATCAATTAAATAATAAATCTTATTAAACTTAAAGTTAAAGGAATTTGATATTATTGTTAATCGCTTTGATAGAAAAAATAAATAAATAAAATAATTGGTTTTCCTTACTATTAATTGATTAAATTGCAATAATAAATATTTATCAATTATTAACAAAAATAATAAATTTAAATTATTCTATATTTAAATGTAATAAAAATTTAAAAATTAAAATAGGAATCAAAGAGTTGGTTTATTATTAATAAGTTAATAAGTGTTCAAATTTTATAATTTCATCAAAATTAATATAAAATAAATACTTAAATATTTCTCATAATTTTGAGAAATCTATCATCTCTTTAGACAAACAAACGATTATCCTAATCTTATGATCAGAAAATCTATTTATTGAAATCCTTTAATAACTTTGTTTATTATATGGAATATGTTAGCTAAATAAATAGGGTAATAAGGCTATAAAGAGATTATCATTATAATTTAATCGATCTTTACAGTTTTATTAAACCCCATCATTAAAATCTTAGTTTTCAATAAACTTAAAAAATAATTTTTAGGATCTAACTTTTGTAGGAAATTTATTAAAATAATGAAATAAAAGAAATTCTATCGTTTCTTTAACTTTTATTTGCAGGGTGAATCTGTATATAAACGAATTTTAGGAAGGAAATCATTAATTTCATTAGTTAAGGAGTTATAAAAAGATTAAAATAAATAAAGTATATAATAGACTTACAGTTGGCTAAAATGTTTATTTATTGGTAATAAGATTACAATAAATGTAAAATAAAATATTATTTATAAAGATTTTTATTGAATTTGTTAAGAAGTAAGTAATTAGTTAAATGAATTATTATTTTTCAATTTAAATTTCTTGTTGGCATTTCTACGTCATCTCTAAAACTTTAGAAATCCTCTTTTTTGCTTACTCTTAGTTTGTATATAATGAAGCAGCAAGCAAAGATGATGATTTGTTATAAAATAAGACCTAGGATATAATAATTAAAGCTATTCTCTTCTTAATTATCTTCACCAGGTTAAGTCTTTGTTGTATTTTCAGAATTAGAATCATTACAAACACTGTCAAAATCTATGCTATACTATTTTATTCTCTAGCTATATTCTTTAAATGAGCATATAGTAGAATTTCTATTGCATAGATTCATAAATCTCCCATCTTTTCTAATCTTTAAATAAAATTGGTTTTGATCTATTTAAACACCATTTTCACTAAAAGCAGACTTAGCTTGGTGTAATTCAAAAATAAGGCTTGAAGTGAAAGTTGGATGATATTCACAATTATAAAATATACTATCTTTATTTCTATATTCTTGGAATCTGGAAGCTAAGTGGCATTCTATGCTAGTAAAATTAAGTGCAGCACTGATTAAATGAACATTAGTGTCATGAGCACTGAACATAACCCACTTTAATCCATTTTTATTAGTGTTATTAACTACAGGATTCATGTAGTCTTGAAGTTAACTAAAGAAAGGCTAATTCAAACCACGTAATAGATCAGGTTGATTGTATAAAAAATTCCAAGACAAGGTAGTCAAAAAAGTTGAATTGTCTATTAATTCTTGTGAGAAATTAGGTACTACTCTACCATTAGCTCTATCACATTCAAAAACTGCTTCTAAGTGATGTTAATCATCAAAGTTAGACACAGTTTAATTAATTGCCTTAGAAAATTCTGAATAGGTGTTATTAAATTATTAATTTATAAACTGAATAGTTTTTTCATTCTCTTTATAGAAGGTTTCTTTTAATTATGAATATCTTTTACAGTTTTATTCAGGTTATAACACTTTATCTCCAATTTATGTTTGAGTATGAATAGGGAGAACTTAAATCTAATTAGGAAGGGCATATTCACTACCATGTAAATAGTTTTTAGCATCTTTAAATGCAGGTAAAATATATTTTTCTTCTAAATTTTAAGGTAGAGTTTTACCAGTGGTAGCTGGAAACATTCCCTACAATTGAGATGATACGCTCTAAAGAGTTCTATTTACATCAGAAGATCTCACATAAATCCATGTGTGGTTATATTCTCTAGGGAGAAAATCTGAATATTCTTCTCTCAATTTAGCTCCTAAATTGTAGTGTTAGCGTTAACCAGTAGCTGTTAACTCTCCAAAGATATCTAGTTATTCCTTTCCATCATACCAATCATTTAATGCTCCTCTTGCACCATGTCTGAATATTTCCACTACGAATTTTAGTTCAGCACTAACTTATATTGTGAGTAAGAGGAGTGTAAGAAAAAAAATAGATTATTGATTCATCTTTATTACTAATTTAATTGATATCTTTTTTGTAAATTTTGAATTTAATATTTTTTAAGAAATATACACTTCTTTTATTTTGTTATCTATTTTTTAAAAACTTCTTTCTATTCGTTTTCTATTTATAAATAATAGAAAACTAAATTTATTCTATTAATTTTTATTTTACTATTTTACTATTTTTATTTGTTATTATTAATTAATACCTAATTCCTACCTTTTATCAGTCCATCATATCTAAAATAATATATCTAACCTATAGAGATGATGAGAATTTTCACATTAAAAAAACTAAAGAGTTTGAAGAAATTTTGAATCACATAATCTCAAATAAATCATTCATATTTAATTATTATTAAGGTTCTAAATTTTATAAATTAACTTTAAAGAGTTAAAAAAAATATATTTCTCTTCCATTTTCTTTGATTTAATTACTAATTTAATTATACTAATTTTCAAATTAAAATAAAGATCCCACTCTCATTTAACACCAGGTCAAGGGATTTAAACTTTCCTATACTTACCTCTAAGCTATGGAATGGCCTATTTACCTTCAATTTGAGGAATTTAAACATATTCCAAAATTATTTTATCTAAAAATAGAATATTTTATTTAAAAATAGAATATTTTTACTAAGATTTGAACTAAAAATATTTAAATTCCATTATACTTCCAATTCTATGGATACTGATATTTAAAAAAAATTAAAAATTTATTACTAGGATTTTAGAATTTTTGTTAAATTATTTATTTATTTAAAAATATAGGTCCCACTGGGATTCGAACCCAGGTCAAGGGATTTAAAGTCCCCAGTACTAACCGCTATACTATGGAACCAGTTCTTCGATAATATTCATATCGAACGAGAGTATTATAAGACTTTGTTAATATGATTTGATTTTTAAATTAAAATCCAATAACAAAAATTAGTATATTCAATTAACTTAAAACTTTTTTTTTTTTTATAATGTAATATTAGATGTATGTACTTCAATAAATTAAATATAAATTTTTATGTGCAGCAGTAAATACAAAATGATATTTTTATAATCGAAAAATAATGATTCTGCCTTTTCAAAATTATTGATTCAATCTAACCTTAATATTTACTGGCATACAATTAAAAAATTAAAAATTTTACTAGTTAATATAAAATAAAAATTAATGAAAATAAATTTTTGAGTTATGTAAAATATACTCCAAATATATTTTTTTTAGATTATTCTATAAACCTTAAACATCTAATCATATAAATTAAAATATAAAAATATTAGCCTCAGAATTATTATCTCTTAGGCTGAAATAACAAAAAAATTAATGATAATTTTTTAAAAGAGTAAGATAACTTTGCTCAATATTTTTATTTTTCGGGATATTTTTTAATTCAAAATTAAGTATTAATATAAATTTAATTTTTTTATTCTTACTGGTATTTAAATTTAGAATAAGTAAGAATTATCTCATTCAATTAATATTTTGTTTTAAGAATTGTAAGTTATTTTGATATTCTTAAAAATAGATTAGAAAAATATATACAATTTAAATGAATTATAAATAAATAAATAAGTAAGTAAAGAGTAGAGAATTTGTTTTATTTTATATACAAAATTTTTTATTTTAATTATCAAACATTATTTTCAGATTTTACTTCAAACTTATCAAATTATTAGAATTCCCTAACTTTTTTACTGTACTTAGACTTATACCAGAAGAATCCACCAATAATTATAACTAATTGTTAAATGATTAAAGCTAAAATATAATAAGAGCAGTTGCTGTTTTAAACATTTTCAATAGAATAAGAAGAAATAGTTTCACTAGTGCTAACATTTTATTGAGTAGGATTGTTGCAAACATCATCAAAATCCTTTGAAAAATAGTTGATTCTTTAACTGAATTCTTCAATAGAACATATGGTAGAATTTTTTTGGCAAAGATTCATGAATTTCCCATCTCTTCTAACTCTCAAGTAGAATTAATCTTTGTTTATCTTTACACCATTTTCAGTTATTAGTGTGTCAGCTTGGTGTAACTCAAAGATGAGATTAGCAGTGAAGCGAGGATATTCTTCACAGTTATAAAAAGTTTGATTAGATTAAAACTATTAAGGGAATCTCTAATTAAGGAGGCAATCTATACTAGTGAAGTTGAGAGCAGCACTAACAAGATGTATATTAGTATCATGTGCGCTAAACATAACCCATTTTAAACCGCTAGTATCATTATTTTGAACTACTGGATTAACATATGCTAAAATTTGATTGAAGAAAGGAGTATTCATGGCACGTAATAAATCAGGTTAGTTGTACCTGAAATTCCAAGAAAGTGAACTAAGGAAAGTAGCATTTTCTTTTAATTCTTAAGAAAAGTTTGGAACATATCTACCACTATGCCTATCACATTCAAAAGTATTTTCAAGGCTTTGCATTTAATCAAAATTATTTACTGTTTAGTTAATTGCATTGGAATATTATTGGTAAGTATTATTGAATTATTGGTTGACAAAATTTATAACCTCTTGTTTTTGGGAATAGAAAGAATTTTTAATTGCTTTATAATTCCTGCAGTTCAAATCAGGTAAAAGAACTTAATCTCCTTTAATAGGCTAGGAGTGGATTGGAAATACTTAGATGTTATTAGGAAGAGCAAAGTTAGTTTCATTTAAATAGTTCTATGCATCCTTGAAAGAAGGAAGAGTGTACTATTCATTTAAATTTAAAGGTAAAATACTACCTGCATATTAGTTGAACATACCTTGCAATAGAGAAGCAGCACTCATTAATGTTCTATTTGAGTCAGTAGATCTAACATAAATCTAAGAGTGGTTATATTATTGAGGAATAAATCCCTTATATTCTTCTCTTAACTTAGCTCCTAAGTTATAGAGTTAGCGTTGTCCTGTGGCAGTTAACTCACCACGCATACTAATTTATTGATTTGAGTCGTACCATTATCCGAAAGGAACTCTAGCACCATGACGATAGAGTTAAACTATTAATTTAAGCTCTGCTTTAACTTGAATAATTATTAAAAGTAATGATAACATTACAATAACATTTTTGCTCATCTTTACTGTGTTTTTTTTTGTTGCTTTATTTATTTAAATATGTTTAATCTATTTAATTTCTTATTAAGATTCAATTTTGTTAAAATCAGGATTTATCAAACATTCAAATGATAGGAATAATACCTTACAAAAATAAAATTTTTAATTTGCTATTTAATAGGAAAACAAAAATTTTATCTTGTTTTTTGTGTGAGCTTTGAAATTTGAAATAGACAATTAACTAACTAACTAACACAATAATAAATTTTTAACTCCCGGATTGATAAAAAATAGATACGATTCTTACTTATCTAAGTTTTTTAATTTGTGATTTAACAGTTTAACAATAATTTTATTACACTCTTTGGAGCGTTTAGAAATAAATTATTGCTTGATGTTGATAAAAATCTGGTATAAGAATGAATCTTTGTGCTAATGAATGAAAACCAATAATTAGGATTTTAGTAAATTTTAATATCCTCAAATTCTTATTAAAATTTAAATTTTTTAGCATAAATCAAAATTTTAATAATCAAATTCCAGATTAATGCAATATTTAAATAATATGATTAACATCTCTATTATTTAATTAGGTTTTTATAGAAGTAAGTTAATAAAAAAAGAAGTTTTATGTCATTTATTGGTGTGTTTGTTACACTTGAAAGAGTTTGATAGAAAAAAAGGTATTTAGAGAAATCTATACAAAGAAAGTAATTAGGTGATAAAAGATGATTTAAATACTAATAATTAGGAATTCTTTAATCTTTGATTAATTATAATGTAAAGAAACAATTTAAAGATATGATAAAAAAGTACTTTAAAAAAAAGATAATTATTATATAAATTAGAAATAAATTTATTAAATTATTAGAATTATATGTTCAAAATTCAAAATATTTTAAAACAACTACACAAGACTAATTTAAATTATTGAGAAATTAATGGTTAATTAGAATTTAAATTCTTAAAATTCTGTTATTTTACCTATTTTAAATCTTATCTTAAATAATAATAAATATTAAACCAAAAGCTAAAGAAGTTGATATCATTAGGGAATTTAAGACAATTGAATAGATATTTTAAGTTGTTCTGCTTTCATCAAAATAAAAATAAAGCTTTATACTTAACTTATATTTTCAACAAAATCAATTATTTAAAACATGACTATTATTTATAAATTTACTATTAATTAATTATTCTTAGCAACTTTATTTTAGCCAGTGAAATTAATTTTTATTAGTAAGCAGCTTTTTGTTTTAGTAGTGATTGAAATTTTATTAATTTTTGAGTTGGATTAAAAGTTAGAGAAGAAATTTTTAATAAGTATTATTAGTGTAATTAATATTATTCTTCTAGATAGAAAATTGGATTTAATACTACTGACCACAAACAAAGTAAAAATCATAGAAATATCTAAATAAAAAATCCTTATATAATTTATTCCCTTGAATTGTTTTCTAAAAAATCCCTTATGGAATCATAAAAGTTTAGACTTATACTTTTTTAAATATTATTTAGACTCTTTAAAGTAAAAACAAGAAGAAAGACCTAAATAACGTAAGATTATGGCAAAATATCCAATAATCATTAAAAGACTATTGGAAATAACTAAATTTGAATATTCTCCTCAATTAGAATCTTTTTTTCTTAAGCAAATAATTTTTAGTTAGATACATTTTAAAAGATAAAAGCAATATCATCATTTGATAGATTTATTGTTGAATTTTTTAAAAATGTACAAAATATCTACTTCTAAAATATAGCTGGTACAATTAAGCAATTGAAAAATAATAGATTAAGCTAAATAAATATATAGCATTAAACGAAAATTTTTGTAACAAAATTTGAATTATTATACCCTTTTGTGAACACTAAGAAATACTACTACCAGCAATACAAAAATAACTTGAAAATATTAAAAGATAACTTTCATACAATTGAAAAACTAACTTGATGAGTTGAATTTGATCTAATAGCTAATGATTACTAAATAATACTAAATAAATATCTCTTATTTAAGTTTATATCAATATATTATTATGACAAAGTTAATTTACATTTTTAAATTCACTTTTATCAGTATTTATTTGGATAAATAACATTAAGTTAAATCAGAATATATTACAACAATAAATTAACTTTTAATTTACTTTACTTATTAAATCCGAAAATAAAGATTTTAAAAATGTTGACTTCAATTAATTTTTGTCTATTTTGATTAGATTAGAGATTATTAAAAAAGCTCAAAAAATATAATATATTTTTTTATTACTTATAAAGGACAATAAGCTAAAAGTGAATGTAATAAATATTCAATCTCTTCTATGATTACTCAAATAAATGAGATAAAACTTAAACAATGACATGAAGTTATTAAAAAATCATAAAATTAATTAAACAACCAGCCAACCAATCAGCCAACCAATCAATCAATCGTTCAAAAAATCATTCATTCATTAATTTGTACATTTTGAAGTTAAATAGATTAGGTATTTTACCTATTTTAATTTCTCTTTTTATGAATCCAAATATAGAAGATAAAAAAAATGATGATTAAAGATTCTACAAAAATAAGTGAGATGTATTTACAACTTCCATAATAAATTTCTTCTAATGATTTTTCCT
Source organism: Tetrahymena borealis (assembly GCA_000260095.1). Classification (NCBI taxonomy): domain Eukaryota; phylum Ciliophora; class Oligohymenophorea; order Hymenostomatida; family Tetrahymenidae; genus Tetrahymena; species Tetrahymena borealis. The sequence goes on from JH651343.1 coordinate 98,372, forward strand.
TCTCTTTCTCTGAAAATAGTATTGATTGAATTTAAAATAAGTCCTAATTATCTATTTGGCATACTTGGTTATAATCTTTTACAAATAATTAAATTCTTTCCTTAAATTCATCATACTAGCAATAAATTTAATTTTTTTCACATAATTTCATAAATTAACCATTTCTTCGAATTTTTATGAAATACTATCCTTCTCTCATTTAAATTCCTGCTTTCAAAGTTTCAGGATCAGCTTAGTGCAATTCTATGAGAATACTAGAAGCAAACTGTGGGTAATTTACACAATTTATCGCATCTTTAGTTCTATATTAATGAAATCTTTAAGATAAAAGACACTCAATACTAGTAAAATTAAGTGCTAAACTTAGAATATGAATATTTGTATCATGAGCGCTGAACATCACCCATTTCAAGCCACTTTTATTTTTATTTTCTGTTACAGGTTACATAAAATCAATTAATTAATGAAAAAATGGTTAGTTAAGAGCCCTTAAAAGATCAGGCTATTAATACTTGAAACTCCAAGAGAGAGATGCTAGATAAGTGGCATTATCTAATTATTCCAGAGTAAATTCAGGACATTTTATAGCATTGTATCTATCGCTTTCTAAATTAGCTTCTAGATCCTATATATCCTCAAAATCTTTAATTTTATAATTAGAAGCAACTGAATAATCATAATATGTTTGATTAAATTATAAATTGACAAAGTCTATTATCTTTTTTTTCTCCTTATAGAAATCTCTTTTCAATTAATCCATAAATTTACAATTTATTTATGGTAATAATAACCTATCATTTTTAAAGCTCTCTGCATGAATTGGTATCACTTACATTCGAAAGGGAAGGGCAGGTAAATATCCGTCCTTTATATAAATTTGTGCTTCTTCAAAATTGGGAAGTAAATAATTGCTATTTAAATTACTTGGTAGTATATCTCCAGTATCTAAAGGAAACATTCCTTGTAAATGAGCTGCTGCACTCATTAAGGTTTTTTTTAAATTCGATGATCTTACATAAATTTATTAGGGATTATAATTATTAGGGAGAAATTCTTTATACTCTTTTCTCATTTAAGAACCAAGATTGTAATGTTATCTTTATCCAGTTGCTGTCAATTCTGCATTAATATATTTTAATTCTTTTGAGTCATACAAATCTTCAATGGGGATACTAGCTCCATTTTGATATATTTATACTACAAACTTTAAATTAGCTTAAACTTTGATAATTTTCTAAATAAATATTAAAAGACCTAAAAGTATTTTCATTTTATTCATTTTTATATTTTAATTTAAAATAATTTAATGCATAATTAATTAATTTTCTTTTTTATTTTAATTAACATCTTCAAATTTCTTAAATAAAGATATTTATATAGTAATTTGTTTACTAAAATAGTCTAACTTTTGTTACTTAAAATTGTAATAGGAGAATTAGATGTTATTATTAGTTTTAATAAATTAAATTTTAAAGTCATTTTCATTAAATTTTCCTTTGGCTTACTACCTACAAATATTAAAAAGTCTCTACCAAGGAACTTTTTCTATCTTTAAGGAATATGAATAACAAAAATGGTTATGTCATTAATATTTTTAGAGGTTTTTAAAAAATTATATTTTTTTTGTAAAAATTACTCTAGCTATTTAATAGTTTTAAATAAACAACCATAAATTTTAAATAATTTAAAGAAACTTGATTTAAATTTAAATTATTCTTTTCAAAATTTTTAACCCATTACTCAGTTTAATTTCTTCTAAATTATAAAGTTTGAGATAGTTTAAGGCATTTATAATTTAATTATCATTAAATTAGTAATTTATTATTACAATTTTACTAATATGGTATTTCCTAAAGTTCTTTAATCTTTTCTAAGTTATATTTTGTATGCAATTAATATCTTTATCCTTTGAGCAAAACTTTATTTTACTAAAATTCTACTTATCTTTTTATATTTTTTGGTAAGGAGTATAGAATAATGTTTTTTTATTTATATGTTTCTTGCTAAAAAAAATTCTTAATAGAAAAGTACTCCTTAATTAAAACAGGAATAGTAGTAAACATGAAAATATTTAAATTGTAGAAAAGTAAAAATAGAAAATATGAATGATAATTTTTAAAATTGAGAATATATAATAAAATATTATAATTGATATTGGAATAAAACTTTTGGATACTATTAACGAAATTTAATTGAAAAAAAAATCAAAAGAATGAATTGAAAAAATTAGTTTAATTTAAATGAGGCTGATTGATTGATTGGTTGATTAATATGTTCATGTATAAAATTCAAAGACTTAAGATAGGATATCTTTTCTATAGGTATTTCGTTTATAGAGAGCTTTGATAGAGAGAACCAGTAGATATCTTTTATTGAAATTAAATTGTTTATTTATTTTTTTATGAGGAGTGAGAATTTATAAATGTATTAAGTTTTGAGGGGTGTATATAAATGGAGTGAGGAAGTCAAAGTGCCTCAATTTATATTTAGAGTTTTAAGTTTAATCAGTGTTCTATTCCACTTTAATCTAAAATGTTATTAAATTTTAAAGAGTTAAAAGATTATGAAATATTCTCTTAGATTAATCTAAGAATTTTAAATCCTTTTCTTAATCCATGATATAAACATGAAGCATTCTTGCAGGAATAGCTCCCAAGCACTCTATAAGTGTATATTCATCCCAATTTGCTTTAGGATTGCTTTCAAAATATACTTTCAAATCCTCAAATTCATTGATTTTTGATAAAGTATTTGCCAATTTATTTTAGAAATTAGGGTATTTTGGATTAATGATTACTTCTAGTTTTTTTATCTTTGAATAGATTCTACCAAAATGTAGGCACAATCCAGGTCTAATCATTTAAATTTATTAATTATTTTTGTCTAAAGATATATTTGATGAATATCCTTTCACTAAAATTATAGCAAGATTATTGCAGTAATTGATCTCAAAATCTTCATGGTTGTGTGCAGTTTCAGTATGATTGGTAATTCCAATTGGTTTGCTTTTCGAGTTAATAGGAGTTGTAGAAGATGTGATAAATTTTATATAATTTCCAAATTTAGATTCTAAAATATTAATAATTTCCCTCTCACATTAAGGAGAATTAGTACTAAGCCATTTGGTAATAAGAAGTTCTCTGTTAGAGTTTAGAACTAATTAAACATCTTGAATATTAAATTGTAATACAGCTAAAGGTTAAGCAGTTGAGTTTACTAGAATCGATTTATGATTACTTTTAAGCTTCTTCAATCCAAGAGTAGTACTACTCTATTTTTCTTCCGGGAATCTACTTTAAATAAGAAGATCTAGCCATTAGAAAAAATATTTATTGATATTTTAGTGAGCTTTCTACTAATAAACATTGATATACACTGAAGTAATTTAGGAAGTATTTAAATGAATCAAATGATTCAAAATACTTTCTGAAGTCTATAAATTCTCAAATGACTAGTACTATATATGCAATTCAACTATCTAAACTCCCAAACAATAAATCAGCTATTAAAATTCTTAAGTGAAACCCCAATTTCTCAAAGCCAAAAGATACTAATTTTATCGAAAAAAATATTTAATTAAATAATATTAAGATTAAAATGATTTTTAATAAAATTTATTTTAAGTCTCTTTATAATTTTAACAGTCCTTAAAGAAAATTTCTTATTTAAAAATAAGATAAATTCTCTTTTAGCCATAAACCTTTTAACTTATAAATTGAAGAAGCTTTTCACAACTTCTAATTTCATTTCCAAAAAGTTAAAAATCGTTAATAATAGGTTTTAAGAGTTGGGAATTTATAAAAATGAATTAATTAAAGTAGCAGATTGATCATAAAATAATTTGTACTTTGTTCATTCTTTAGAGAATTCCGAAGATATCAGTCTGTTGTGTTTGAGTTTTTTAGAACTATGTATTGCCTTCTAATTTAGCTTTTTCCATTCTTTATTTCATAATTTAGCTTGAAGATCTTTATTCGATTTAGAAAAGATCACTGTTTATGCTCATTTCTATGTTTACCAATTCACATGATACAATACTACAAATTTGGAAGTAATTCTTTTACAAAATGAGGGCATATTAGCATACTTTTCTTTAGAATATCTATAAATTAACTTATTACCTTGGCCAATCTTTCATTCTTAAAAGAATTTTCTAAAAGATGTCAAAGTAGAGATTCTAAATTAGTATTTTACAGTTGCTTTTTTATTGCTACTATTATTGTTATTGTTAATTTTCCATTTTTTCTAAGAAATTACAATCCCTTATGATAATCTTTACAAAGTTAGTATGAGAGCTGATCATATTAGAGAGAGAGTTTTTTAGAAAATCCTCATATTTTTCGAAACTATCAACACATTCTATTTCTAATTGACATTCAAGTAAATATTTTTCTCTCTCATTAATAATCTCCAAGTCGCTTTCGTCATCTGAAGAAAGAATTGACAGAGTTTATTTATTATCCTCATTTTTATTCCCAAAATCTTTATTTCCTATTTCATTGAGTGTGCTTACATTATTCTCCATTCTTTTGATAATTATATCTTAAATTAAACTACTCTCTTCCTAATCCAATTTATTCTAGGTATTTTAGTGTTTTATTGCTATAGTTGAAGGTTGTACTCTTTTATCGAGAATAAATGAAGGAGGCTTCTACAATGACTTTTAGATGAAAAATCTTTTTTAAGAATTTGCATTTTCTTCGAAATCGTTTTAATTAATTTAATCATCTGATATAATACTCTCTTCTAATATGGAGCTTAGGTGAGCAAGATCCAACTTTGGTTTAATAGATTATTCTTTTTATTTTGAATTTAATTTTGATTACTGAAGTGTTTTTTCATCATTTTCTTATATTATTTTATTAATTTCTTTAGAATCATACACAAATGATTAAGTGTATTTTGGGAATACTTTGTTATTCCTTATAAAAAGAGTATCAAGAAAATGGAAGAGAAGTTTTAAACTTCTAAAACGATCAGTACAATTAAAGTTGAATGTGCAGATATTATTGCTATCTATATATTTAACGTTGTGGTATTATTCCTTGATTCTCATCTTCAAGTGGAAAGAATCTTCACATAGGATTATACTACAAGTTTTCAATTGAGTGTTGTGCAATTTAATATGAAACAATTATTAATACAAGCTAAAGGCAGATTTTTCTTAATCTTTATTATGATTATTATTCTATTTCTTTTGATTAATTGCATTTTGATCTTTAGCCAGCTATTAAATATATATCTTCAATTTCTGTACATTATTTTAGATATTATTATGCAACATATCTAATAGAGATATAACTAAATCCAAATTGTCTGCTTTCTTAAAGCATTGGGCTTTATTCCTGAATTTAAAAATGGCTGAATACCATTTGCAATTTGCTGCTTTTTCATTTCTATTGAACTAAACGCACAATAGACTATTCTTTTATTTTGAGCTAAGAGATATTTTCCCTAAAAAGTATTCTATTTATTTACTTCCTCTCTTGATTACTGCCTATATTATTCTACTTAATGATTGTATACCTTGTTTAATGTCAAGAGATTCTACCTGGCCATGGTTTAGGATATTTTATTTTAACTTATATCCTATAGTGACCTTCCTTAAATTAGGTAAATTTTCTATTTGCTAAACCATTCTTTTATTCAGTAATTCATCTTCTTCATATCCTAAAATTTCATATTATATGTCTATTTCCTACAAAAAGAGTTGATTCTTCGAATTAGTTATTATTCCTGAGTAGAAGTAGTCCCAAAGTTATTGAGGGCTTGGGTAAAAATTTTGTTTTTTAAAGTCATATCCTATTAATTAGAGATAATATTTAAATAAAATAAATTTATTTTCATAAGGATATTACCTTCAAAATTAATTTTGATTTTTTTCATAGCAGCAGTCAGATAAATCTTTTTTAGGTTAATACCTATTTAAATAAAAAATGAAAAGATTACTCAAATGTAATGGGTAACTATATAGAAATTATTGAAAAGAAACTATTAGAATACAATAGAGTGAGTGTAATGTAATAGCCAATTCTAATTGATAGCTGTGTAAAAAATTGTTTTTTCTCTTAACATTAACAAACAAATTAAGAGTTTAATTAAACTTTTGTAGTATTAAAATAGATTGAATATTACATGAAAATAGAGATTAGAGTTTTGTAAATTAGTTGATAAGTTATCCGTAATCAAACTATAAGAGATCATTTTATTATTGTTGCTACTACTACTGCTACTGCTGCTGCTATTAGATATTTTTATACCAAAATGCCCTAATAAATTTATGTCCCATTTGTTAAGAGTCATCAAACGTTTTAAAGTATATTGAATCTTCACTAAAATCAAATTTTAATGATAGAGATTCTATTTTCCAAGCCTTTTAGTCTTATTTTTCAATGTAAATCTGAAAATTCCTATTCATCCTGGCTTATTTCTCTGCATATTTGCATAGATTAGTCATTTACCACAAGTCAACTACTTAGAGAGTGATATATAAGTTCACATTAATATTTTAAACATTAGGTGTTCTACTTTATTGCCACTTATTAATGGTCCTTCTAATTCTTCTTACACATATTCTAGTTATCTTTGGGCCGTATTGTAAATTAACTTCTTTGTAATGATTGTTATAACACAAGAAACTTCCAACTTTCTTCAGATCGCTTTCATTTTGTATTTAGATAGTACAACATTTTTAAAATTAGTCTTCATTAGGCTTTATCATTAAACAAAAATTATTTAGCTATCCTTACTTGTAGAATCTTTAGTTAGGTAGTTGTTAAAAAATTCAAGGAGTATTAATTAATTATAAAATTTGTATGAATTAGTCTATATTTTTAAAATCCCTCTTCTAAATTAATGAATTAGCTTTAACAAAATGTATCCCACAGCATTTTTAAAATAGGTCATAAATTGTTTTAAAAATGTAATTACATACACTTTAAAACACAATTTTAAAAGATTTAAATAAAAACCACAAGGATTTTAACATTTCTAATATTTAATTCTAAGATACTTTGTATTTAAATTTAAGAATTTTTTGGTCAGGAAAATACTATTAAAATATTCAGAAATACGCCATTTAAAATTATAATTTGATTTTGAAAGATTGATAGATGTTATTATTTTTTGAAAATAATATGATATTATTACTATTCAAAATATTTCTACTAAATATATTGCAATATATGGATTTTATGAATTTATCATTTATATAAATAAATATTATATGTAATAAATAATAATGAATAGATTTTTTTCCTAATATATCCTCAATCAAAATGTAAAAATATTTTAATATCTTTGTTTATCCTCACATATATTATATAAATAAATAATAATCTATATTTTCTCTATTCAATATTATAGGTATTTTAGTTCAAATTTAGTTTAGTAATTTAAGTAAATATATCTTTTAAAAGCAAAAATTAATTCATTTTATATGTTTACTTATATAAGTGTAACTAATTTGAAGATTCAAAAATCCATTAAGATAAAACAATCATTAAATTAATATATTCTTTTTAGATAGAATGCTTAATTTATATAAGCATATTTAAGGGTATAGCATTGAGTAAGATTAATTTTTAAGAGATTTATATATTAACTTAATAAAATACAAAATTGTAAGAAGTGATATTTATCTAAATTACATGTAAATTGATATAATTAATGATTCAAAAAAAAGTCAGGTTTAAAGTTAGATGATAAGGAGGAGTTTGAAATTTATCAATAAATAAAAAAATAATTGAGATTTAGAATGATTTTAACAATAAAATTAATTTTTAATATTTTAATTGATAACAAATTTTTTAAGGTTAAATATAAAATAATAGAATATTTCGAAAAATATAGTAAATGCATATAGTTATGAATGGATTGGTAGATTGATTGATTGATTGGATTGATTGATTGGTTGATTGATTGATTAGTTGATAGCTAAATCAAAGAAATAATCATCTTTCTTATATATGTTATTAATGATCATACATTATTTTATATTAACTTACTAAATGTAATACAAAAATACACTCACTCAGTTAATAATTAAATAATAATACAAAATCTTAATTTAACAAAAATCAATTAATTTATTTGTATTTTTTGAAGTATTTATGTAAGATATTACTGATTATTTTTCTCATGGATTATTTAAAAATTAACTGCCACTGTTATGAGTAAGTCCAGTCCATTCAAAAATAATGCTAGTCATTGCTGCTGTTATAATTACCTTATATATTTTAAGGAAGATTAATTATTTTCTTGCAAAAATGAATGAATCTTTAAGAATAAACTTGAGGATTTGACGAGGATTAATCGAGTTTACTATTCATATTTTTAATAATTTTGGAATATTTAGTAATTCTTTTAGTTATAGTGTATTTATGCAAGAAATCAATAATTCCTAACATATAGAAAACTCCTTTTTCTTCTTCAGATTCTAAAGCTGAAGCAACAAAAGGTGCATTACTACTGCTACTATTGCTGATGTTACTATTGTTATTAATCTGATAGCTAGAATTCAGTGTATTTTAATTACTGATACTTTTTATTTATTGATTTTGACTTTATTTCATAGAGATATTTTTATTGGTGTAAGATGATGCCATATCGTTCTTAAATGATTATAAATAGTTCATAGAAGAGGATTCTAACGAATTTTATTATTAAATTTGAGTTTATGATGACGTTTCTTCTTTAAAAGTCATTTAATTTCTCAAATATTAAGGTATGTGAGATAAAGATTTTGGATCTTCTTATAAGAAATTCTATCTATATTTTTCCCAATCTATTTTGATCAGCATAAGACTATAATTTATTAAGCCATTTCTTATTAAGAAAAAAACATCTCTTTCTAGTACTTGCATTAGACCTTCTTTATTTTCTTGAGAAACAAAGATGAACTTTTCGAGGTTATTAAAATCTTAATCTTTTAATAATAGTGTAGAGTAAAAATGATCAATCTCTTCAGTTGTTTGCAAGGGGTATTTTTAATTTTCATTATTAGTAGTTGAATTTCCATAAGAATCTGTTTGTAAAGCCCTTTTAATTCCTCTAGATTACTCTTATCTTTTAGTATCTTCATTCTCTTCATTGTTAGGATATTATACCAATACTCTTCTGTTATAAGTGCAGCCTTTTAAATCATATTTCCTTTTGATAAAATTAGAAGGACAAGGAGCAATATTTTTCATTAAGATAATATAGATATCATTATTATCTAGGCCTTTAAATTCGTATACGCCATAAATTTTCATTAATAAGCTTTAAGGATTTTATTTAATATGAGAGTAGTAATCTTTAATTATATCTAGCATGTATTTCAATTGTATTTTGCTGATAGTCTTCATTATCAATTATTTATCATTCGTAAAGAATAGATAATCATCAACTCTCTTATTCTTTAGTTACTTTTCCATTAATGACATATAATTATTTATGTTCTAATCTACATTGTCACTGCTTCTACTCTTTTCATTTATTTGATTTCTTTATTATCCCATTGAACTTCCATTTCGATTAAATGTATTGGAATTTCTTCTTGTATTCATATTATTACTCTCACTAGCAGCAATGATAATATCGTTTTTATTTGCAATTAAATCTAAACTTTTTTCAATATTGACTCTGTCTCTTTCAATTAAACTTTAAAATAGCAATGGACAATATGATACCATTCTAATGTTATCAAATTGCTATAACTCTAAGCACTTCTTAGGAATTCCAGATAACTCTTCTAAAATTAACTTATCGTCAAGAGTATAAATCTTCTTTTAGTCATAAATGGATTCACCTCTTACACTCTAAATATCGATATTAAAAGTTCTATTTTTCCTTCTATCACTTAAAATGATTCCTGACAATATTCGGTACAATATACTCTCTCTCTAACTATTATTCAAAGTATCATAATAATTAACAGAAAAATCTACAGATTATCTTGGAGATTCTAATTAGTAAGATCCTACTCTTGATCTCGAACTAAGCCTATTTCCTAAATCAATTGTTTATCTTTTATCTGTTATATAAAATGGTAATTGAAAAATGATATTTTTTCAATAAAATTCTTACTTTTCTCATAATGGGTTGGGGTTTTAGTCTCATTAATTTTATTTCCGAATAGCTATTTAGACTTATCCTATTCGTAGACAGCATTATCCATTTAGTAATCTTCAAGATTAATACTTTCTATCATACTATCAGGAAGAATCAAACTAATACCCATAGACAACTACCCTTATAATTGAGAAAAAATATTTCCTCCTTTAGCTTATTATTTTGTAAAATCCACAAGTTCTATGCCTTCATTTTTGTTTCCATTTTCTCTACCACTTTATTCATCTTATGAATCGGAATCAATATTTTTTTGATTTATTAACTGAGATTTAATGTTTCTCACCATCGATGTATTGCCTAGATCATTATTTATTATTTAAGAAGTATTTAAATTATTTTATTCAGGATCTGCCTTAAGTTTTTTAGAAGATGATTTGGATATTTTAAACATAGCTCTGAGAATATGTCTAATGTTAGGATCTGTTATACGAATGATAGGGAGGAAGATAGTAGTAATTAGTTTACAAATGTTTCCTAAAGTGATAAATACATTGACAAAATGTACATGGATATATTTGCAATTAAGGTATACCATAATTTAGCAGACTACTAAACTACTCCATGTAACTATACACGAATACATATAAAGCTAGTAGAAATTCAAGAGTTTTTAATATTTTTGGATTCTAGGTAGCTTATAATTCAGGTACATCAAAGTAGATAAGCTAATAAAAATGTAAACAACTAATAATCCAATTCCCTTTATAGGAAATTTATTCTCTGATAAAATTGAACACGTTCCAAACATTGTCTTTCCTACAAATCCCATCATTTTGATAAAAAAAGCTATGAAAATTGACACAATTACAATTGTCAAATGAATATGCCAACTCTTCACTATTTTTATTATTCTAACATTTCTAACTGCGCAAATTACATAAGCATATATTGTCATGTTATAAAAGAATTCAAATTATCCGGCTATTATAGAGAAAAAAGCATTCACTTAACAAAAAGCATCATCAGATTAAACACTTTAATTACTCCCTAAGTATTAATATAGTGCAGATATCAACCTATTTAAATTAACCATAATGTCAATATATGAAATCCTAAATGATCTAATAATTAATCTTGTTCTTAAATATTTATTGAGTTTTATGAAAAATATTATTTACCAATGAGACGAAAGCATAAATTCAGCGATGGCTAATCCAAAAAATAAATCTCCAGGTCGTTTACGCATTTAAGGGCTTTTAATATTTAATCCTATTATAATTAAGTTTAGTATACATCCAATAGAAGAAAAGATCATAAAAATATATAAATCTGGCTAATAGAGAACAACTTAGTCTACTTATTGATAGAATGAAAGATTATTGCAAGAGACTAAATTAGTAGGTTATTATTCATAAGAATTCATCTTTGTAAACAATCAAAAATAGCTTTAAATTGGATAATAAATTAAAGACTTGAAAAAGAATATGTATAGTTAATTCAATATATCTTTTACTTTGTAATTTAATATTTCTAAATACTATTAAATAATCCCTTAATTTTTTTAATTCTCAACTTATCAATCAATACCAATGATTTCCATCACGTTAATAAATTCATTTATTCAATATTTTAAATTTGTAATAATATTATCAAGGCTCTAGAATTAATATTTCCAAATATTTTTTATAATAAATAGATGATTTAGTCAGAAACCTGATAAGCAAAATATTAGTAAATGCTTAATTAAGTTAATTCTGAAATAAATTGAGAATTTAAACTCATAAAAATTAGAATAGTAAATTTATTACAAATTTCTGAAAGTTGGAAGAAATCTGAATGAAATAAAAGTGCAATAATTCTTTTCACTTAAATAAATACATAATGATTCATAATCATTAATTAATGACATTTATTTCTTTTATTTTCTAACTTGACAAAATCTTCTTACTCTCAATAAAACTGGTCATTTAAACTCAAATTTTTTAACAATTTTATTTTTATGATAAGCTTGATGTTTATTGAAAAAACAACAATATATTAAACTATTTATTTATTTATTTGCATGTCCTTTTTTTTAAAATATTTTGAATAGTAGTAATTAATGAAATATTAAAATTTTATTATAAATTAGCAAAGAAAATACACATATATACATACACTGATTACTATTAAAGATATCAACTTTTAACTTCAAATTCCTATGTTTGATTTAAGCACTACAATACTTCTGAAATTTTTGTTTCAATAACATGCCCACCTATTATTATTTCATCTATTAATGCATTAATCTGTTGATAAAAAATTAATATTTTTAACTTTAATTCTTAAATAATAAAATATTTATTTTTACTCTATCAGGGAAGTAAACCATATCAAGTTCGCAAACGTTTTCAAACATAGTGTCACAACCTTCAACAATAATCTTTTTACATTATTAAAAATAAATATTTATTAAAAGATAATAATTATTATATATTTTTAATATATGTTTAAAACTAATTTATTACTTATATTAAATCTAAAGCACTTAATTCGCTTTCATCTTAATCTATGATCATAATGAAATGTAGAGTTGCATATTACCTTTTTACAATTTTATAAGGGTTAAAAAAGTTATTCATTATAATTAATTCATTTACCTCATTATGATAGTGCATTTCTTATCATAAATACCATCCTTATCTTTAATAAAATGACTCTTTCTGCCATCAGGGTGCTTGACTAATTCAAAGAGTTTTTGTATTAATTAGTTTTACTTATCAACTATTTAATTATTAAGTTTAAAATGTATACAAATCCTAATTTTTATTAAGTATACCATTGATATTTTCATAGAATTTGCTTATTCTAACCTTTCCTAAATTGTTGATTATCAAGAATAGCTTAATCATTTATGAACTTGGTACCTTTTTTGATTTTTTACTTTTTAGTTTTCTTTAAAAATTTTTGTGAAATTTAGTTGATGAAAAAAAAATTACTTTTTGGCGAGGTTCAATCAATCTTTTAAAAGTATTAATCTTTTTACGTTTTGAAAATTGTGCCAAAAACAAAAATTGTTAGATTCGTGTTTATGATAATATTAATTACTTTCCTAATAATCTAATAATGAAGGATAATTAACATTTTATGATAATTCTGTAAACCAGAAGATATCAATAATAAATTAATTTTCAATTAAATTTTGGAATTAATTAGAATTAAAAATATTTATAAATTAATCTAATTGAATTAAGTTAGTTTTCAATAGATAATTAAAATATTATTTTTTTATAAATTTTAGTTATTAATAAAATTTTAAAATATTTATTAACATTTTAAATTATTTATTACATTTTATTATTAAAACATTTCTTTTTTACAATAATTTATTATCATATTAAATACACAAATAAAAATTTAAAATTTCAAAGAAAGAAAGATTCTAAGATTTGTTTAAGAAGGATAGAGAAATTTCTTAATAAATAAGAATTTATATTTGAAGAAAACTTAAAGATATCAGTTTAGTTAAGTTATGTTGGTTTTTGAAATAATAGATGTTGATAATTAAGTAAATATTTGACTATATTTTATATTGAATTGCATGTAAAAATATTTTGTAAATATTCTTAGATGTATTTTATAAAGAAGATATGTATATTCTACCTGGTTTTTCTTAGAAATTTCATAAATATCTTGGTTAGGTTAAGTAAAAATAATTTGATTTAATTTAACCAACCAAACAAACAAACAAAATAAATAATTCTTTGAAAAATATCTTTAAGCATCAAAAACATAAATAAATAAATGAGAGGATTATATGATGCCTTAATTGCTCAACCCTTTCATAAAATAATTATTAAAAATAAAAATCCAATTCTCTGTAGCTGATTCTGATAATTGGATTAGGAATTAGAAATCATCCAGCTATACATTTTCAATTTAAGAATATTTAACAAAGGAAAGTATTAGAAACTTCGATAACTACCAAATCAAATCAAGTCTTCAAGTCTTTTGTGTATATTCTTGCTTTCTTTAGATAAATTTCAATATTTTATGTTTATTTGATTTTGTAAGTGTACACATATAGAGACTTTTTAACAAAAACAGTACTAACTAATTCACCTTGAATAGTTTTAGCAAAATTGGTAGATTATCATGCAAAGAAAAGTATGAATATGGAGAATTATAATATATTTAAAATAATTAAATATGGTGAGGTAGTGATATGAAAGATTGGATAAAATAATGAGAATACTACTACAAATAAAGAGCTAATAGTCTTTAAAGAAAGTACTAAAGTTAATAAGCAAGGTACTGAGAATAATTTTATAAGTATATATTAAGTTGAATTTAGCATTTATTATTTTATTTGATATATAATAAAGTGAAAAGATTATTACCCTTATCAAAAAATCATTAATCTTGATTAATCATTAGGGGGGGTTAGCCATAATCTTTTTAAGTTCATTATAATCGATGGTGAGGAGTTCTCTAATTTATTTTTCGAAAGCGATGAATAATCCGACAGAAACAGCAAAGATGGAAACATCTCTAATTTGCTATATTCTCTTCTTTTTAGCTTCAACACTCTTGGGTAAAATCTTATCTAATAATTATCCTAACTTGGACTTCTTTTGACTGAATAAGGGCTTTTTGTTCTTGTTATCCATTTTAGTTAGCTATACTTTATTAATTTCTTTTTAATTATCTTTTGATTTACTTTCTTTTCAAAATCTTTCTAATTATCTTTTATATTTATTTTATTCACTCGCCTTTATATTTTAATTCTTTCTTGAGACTTCTTATTTTTTCTTTCCTTCTTCATTCAATTAATTTCTCTCTCTCTCTCTTCACTCCTTATTAATAAATAGATAGATAATCCTTCCATCCACATAGTCGATTCATCTATCAAAAACACAAACAATATTAGTTTTTCTTTTGAGTTTTCTATTTTGTTCCTTTTCTCATCTTTAAAATATTAATTATGGCTATCTCTTTTGTATCATTTCAATGATAAATGCATGTTAAAAAATAATTGATTTAGTCAACAAAAACTAATACATAAACTTTTTTGATTAAATTTATCATTAATTCATTCATTCATTCGTTTTTATTTTTTAAATACTTTTTATATAATCTGGAAAATTAAACAAATTATGAAGGAATTAGTTTTTCGACACAACTTTTTTTCATAATTTATTTATTTAACTTAACTTTTTCTATATCCTATTGAATTATTCACTTACTTAATTAAACCATTTTTATTGCTTTTCTAAAAAATATTCATTTGAAATAGAAAAATATGAATATGTTCTAGGTATTCAGGATTTATTTAATATGAACTCTTAAATTTTATACTAATGATTAATTTCACCAATAAATCTTCTATTATCCTTAAAATAATGGTTAAAATTTTCTATTAATAGGTGATATTGTTTATCTCAATCAATAAGAGATTATAGATTAATAATATTAAAAAAATTTAATTAATTTACCTTATTTGATTTTGTATCTATCTCTTTTTGAATAAATTGGAGACCGAATTGCTAAAAATAAGAGTTTATTAACATAATTACTGATAGAAAGATGGCTTTCTTTTTAAGAGGAATGATTAAGTTATAGTAAATAGGTGGACCGATTTCTGAATGTTGAAAAGTGAAATTAATGAATGAGAATGATTGAAAAAAAAGTAGTAGTAATACTTAGAAAACAAGATTGAAATCAAAGAAAAAAAACTCATAATTAATTTGAAAGATAGAATTTTAATTTAATAAAAGGTTAAAGCTCAATTGTTATTATAATATTATAAAATATATTTATTGCGATTTGTAAAAATACTCAAAAACAACATGGAATTTGTTTGCTGGTTATGGACTTATGATAAAAGATGGATGTTTGATAAAGCAGTCCTTCAAATGGAAAAAATATGGTATTCTAAATCTTAAATACTCTTTCAAAAATAAAAAATCCAAAAAAGAATAATAAAAACAAAAGTATCATAGTAATTTATTAGACCAAAAAATGGAAATAATAATATAAATAATATTTTTAGGGATAATTCTACGAACATGATATTTTACCATTAAAAAATATGAAATCCATTGAAAATTGTTAACACATACTTTTGAAAATATTAGGATAGTACCTCTAATGGCTAATATTTTATTATTAGCGATGATAATTAACTCTTTATACTTAGAAGAGTTAGTGAATGACCCTTGCATATTGAAGCATGGATATAAATTCTGGCTTCAAATATAGTCAGTCATTCTGTGCGTTTCGTGCATCAATATAGTCATTCTATATTTCAAGATTATTTAAATTGAAAAAAAGGTAATGTTTAAAGAAACGGATTAACCCATTTACTCTACTTAATAATTAATGCTTAAAATCTCTTTCCAAATAGAAATAGATGAAAGAATGAATTAAAGTTTGAGTGATTTTATGAATATTAGAGTGAATAAATAAAGTCATCCATAATTTTTTCTTTATTCTGCTCTAATTTACATTATTACCAATACTATTAACACTTATTTTAATAATAAAATAGAAAGAAAGATAGCTTGAGAGCCTCAATGCTAAATCAAGGATAAATCCAAAGAAATTCGGATATTGGTAATGGATAACTTCATTTTTATTGCAAATTAACTTATTAGAGCTTTAATGTTATATAGGAAAATAATCACAGTAAAAAAATATCTAATTTTGTTTATTAAATAAATAGGATTCGCTAAAAAGGATTATTATCTAGTGCTGGATTCAGTGTTTTAATATTAGGACTATTAAATTTGGTATGGGTTCTTACAGGATTCAGAAGATATTACTATAATCACTCATATACTTGTGCAAGAAGCTTTTAAAATACCTTATATGCTAATATAATTATTCCTTTAATCTCTCTTATTCCTTTTGTTCTTACCCTAATAGGAAGCTTTTTTATAAAAGTTTCTTCTTTATTTCTCTCATGGCTTATGCCTGGTTTCTTTATCACATTAAAGAAAAGCATGTGATAAAATAACATTTTTATTTATATTAAAGTAATAATAACTACTTCAGAGTCTTCTTAATTACTATTAATAAGATATAAGTACTTAAATTTTAATTTTAACCAACTCCTATATATTATTTATTTTGTATTATTTTGTTAGAAATTATGCAATAACTTTGTATTATTTTTCATATACTCCAATTTAAATTGATGATTTTAGTTCTACCTATTTCTTCTTCATCCTATCTTTCATTATTTATTAGTTTGACGAATATTTTTAAAATAAATACGAAATACAACTAAAATATTCTAAAGTAAAATTAATAGAGAGCAATATATCAATGACAAAACATAGGTTTATAAATAATATTACTCATTATAAATAGATAGGTTGATATGGAAATAATTGGAAATAATATTTTGTGGAAAAGCTAAGCCAAAATAGAGTAAGCATCATTAGGTTTTATTTTGAATTAAAAGATTAATTGAGACAATATAGTTAATTAATCTGATTCAAATAAATTCATTTCTATTTGGATTGTTTATCCAACTTTCAAATTTAATTTTTTAGAAAATAATTTATTCATTTATGAAATCTAAGAAGATGCTTTTGAATTTAACATAATTTTATCTTTTTTAACATCTATAATATTTTTGAGATGCTCTTATTTAAGTCACTATCTAGGCTATTTTGCATGATTTCATAACTTAAAAATTTATCCTTCAAATATGTCTATTATTTTTAAAATAAAATAATTCTTAATTTATCAGAAATTAAAATTAAAATTATTATTTTTATAATTATTTATTTACTGACATTTCTTTTAGAATTACCCAAAAAATTTAATTAAAAGCACCTTTGAAAAAAAAAGAATGAATGTAATTCAAAAGCTGTTTGTCTATAATTTCGTATGAATTCTTATGATATATTTTGCCTAGAGAATTTTATCACAATAATTTATTGAAATAAATTCAATTCTTAAGCACCATTTTTGCAAATATTTATTATGTTTATTTTAAGTTTTGACTGAGGAAAATAGATAAAGTAATAGCGAATACTTTTATTCATAATTCTCAAATGCATTTTTTAAATAGAAGTATACTAAAGCGGAAGATTTCTATAACTTTTTGTTGTTGTAAGTAAAAATTTTAGATTTTGCAAAAGCTAATAAATTTTGATCATAAAATGTTACACAATAGAAAGAATCGTAAGAAGTTTCTTAAAGAATAAATTTGATTATATAAACCTATTTTACAGATATTTCGCTCCTTAAATATCAATCATTGAAATAAATCTACAAATCTTCCTATTAAAATATTTTTTTATTGATCAGAAATGAAAATTATACTTTTTACCTTTGTATTATTTTATTTAAATATTGATATTTCAATAAGAATTACTGAATTTTAATTCTAATTAATATTGCTTTTATTTGAAAAATAATGAATGTAATTCAAAAGCTGTTTATCTATAATTTCGGATAAATTCTTCTGATTTTTCTAATTGAGAAATTCTTAAAGCCAAAATTTATTTAAAAAAACCATTAGTATTTTGCATTTTTCATATATTTATTATGTTCTTCTAAAGTTTTCAATGAGGGAAATAGATAAAGAAGCATCAAATACTTTTATTTAATTAATATAAACAGATATGAGTAATTTAATTAGATTTTTAAGATAAAATAGAAAATTGTCAAATAGACAGGCAGATAAATCAACTTTAAGCCTTTCAAAAATTTTTATCTAGTTGATGTCTAATTTTTATGGCTTTCTTTGCTTGAAAATAAATTAAAAGAATTAGATTTTATCATATTTTGATAAATTTTGTGATTTAAATGTTTACATTAAAGTATTATATAAATAAATAATAGCAAATTAAAACATTAATTTATTAATCAGTATCATTTCAAAACATTAAAAAAATAAATATAATAGCAATAATGGGTGGAGATAATCATGATATCAGTTTTTATGCTAAATGTATGGCAGGTGGTACATTAGCTTGTGGGCTTACTCATACAGCTTTAGTTCCTTTCGATATAGTTAAAACTAGAAGACAAGTAATATAAATATTTAAAATTTCTAATATTGTAAATTATCTATCAATTTTTTATAGGTATTTCCAAATATGTATAAATCTCTTGGAGATGGCCTTTCTAAGCTATCTAAAGAAGGCTTCAACAGTAAAGGTCTTGGATTGGGATGGATGGCTACCTTTATTGGGTATTCTTTATAAGGCTGTGGAAAATATGGATTCTATGAGATGTTCAAAGACGTCTATAAAAATGTTGTAGGTAAGAAGAATATAATAATTTTGAATTACTAAATTTTTAAAGGGAAGTAATTAATTATCTTATTTACATTAATTTTATTTATTTAATTAAAGGAGATGAAAATTACTACAGATATAGATATATTGGTTGGTCAATTGCTTCAGGATCTGCAGAAGTTATAGCAGATACTCTTCTTTGCCCATTCGAGGCTTTGAGAGTTAGAACTTAAGCTTCTGAACCAGGAAAATTCCCAACAAATTTCTTTTAGGGATACAATACTATTAAAAAAAATGAGGGAATATAAGGATTATACAAGGGAATATCTCCTCTGTGGGCTAGACAAATTCCTTACACAATAGTAAAGTTTGTAGCATTTGAAAAGATTGTAGAGGTACTTTATACTAGTGTGTTCACTAAGAATAGAAACGATTATTCTAGAGCTTAACAACTTTCTATCACTTTTCTTTCTGGATATTTAGCTGGAATACTCTGTGCTTTTATTTCACATCCTGCAGATACTATAGTTTCCAAACTTAATTCTATTAAAACTCAAGGATCTTTAACTCATAATGTCTCTCAAATTTATAAGTAAATTGGATTCTCTGGTTTATGGGCAGGATTATCTACAAGAATACTAATGATTGGTACTCTCACTGGACTGTAATGGTGGATTTATGACTCTTTTAAAACAGCAACAGGTTTATAAGCTTCTGGTGGAGCTTCAGTTTAATATTAAAAGTAAGGTCATTGAAAGAGTGATAAATCTATAATAAAGCAATAAAATATATAAATTAATAAAACCTATATTGATTGATTGATTAAATTTAAAAGTAAACAAAAAAGATATTTAAATTTCTTTTATTAAATGTATCTATCTATCTTACCTCTTTAATAAATAAAGATTTCCAAATTATTGTCTTTTTAAAATATACTTTTTGCATCCTAATTCTAAATCTGTTCTTCAAAATCTCTAATTCTTTACTAATTAATAACCCTTTAGATTTAATTTATTTTAAATATTAACATATTTTTCAGCTCCTTTTTTGAATAAAATTAGGAATCAGTTAGTTATTTATTAAATAACCTCTAATATAAAATGCCAAAATAAACAACATTTTTATAATGATTTTAATCTTATTTTAAATAGCTAGTTTTATTGTAGAAAACTCTAATTAATTCTCTCTACAAAATAAATAAATCCTTTATGATAAGGTAGGCATTTAAAGTATAAAATATTTATTTAACATTTATTTATTGTTTGATACAATCTTTTTAAGAAATTTTTCATTTTTATATTAGTTTTTATTTCAGTATTTATTTAATTGCTGAGAATTATAAGATGAAGTTGTAGGAATCTAAGAAAATCTATAATATTTTTACTTATATGCTATCAATATGTGAATTGTGGGTGTGTGTGCAAGATTATTAAAAAATCTATAGAATTTTTATAAAATAAAGAATTAAAATTTAATTCTAAACTTCTACATTAAAACTATAGAATATTTCTTTCAGAGATATATTAATAGATAATATAGTAGAAGTAATTAATTACTTTTTCAGCTTAAAAATGTATAATAATTAAGAAGAGCCTTTAATATAATAACCATCCTAGATAAAATCATCTATATGCTATGAATTCTTTTCAGATATCAAGCATTTTTTTGTAAAATTTTTTAGCAGAAACCAAGACATTTAAGCGCAAACTAATTCAATTATTTCAAGAAGAGTAGATAATGAGCAATAAGGATTATTAAATAATGGCTAAAAAGAATCTTAAGCTAATCAAAATCAAATAATGAGTTAATAAAGCAACAATATTAGCACTTTTGATTCTACTTAAGTAGTAGAAGGATAAAACTAAACCTATATTATAGAAAAATTGTAGTGTTATTATCAAATTGATTATAATCCATTTTAATAAAATAACTAAGAATCATAAAATTCTAATAATATAGGTTGTTATTATGGATTAGCGGATTCTATTTAGGGAATCACCTTTCATAAGTCTGTATAAAGTAAATTCGATTTATTATAGGAGAATCATGCAGAAAATTATAACTGTGATGATCTAAATGAAAAAAAGATGCATATTAAAGAATAGAATGACTTGATAGATTAAAATATAAACAACAATAATGAAAATAAATTTGGAAATACTTTAGAATAATAATAATAATAATAATAAAATTTAACTACAACAAGTAGCTTAACTATACCTTATCAAGAAAACAATTATAATAATTAAACTAGCACAATAGTAGATTAATCTTCTGAAAACAATTAAAGTAAAATTAATACTGTAAGTCAATTAACTTCTGGGTATTAATATAATATAAGTGGGACTGGTAGCAATACTGATATTATTAATAGATAGAGCATACTATAATTGCTATAAAATTAATCTAACACATCTATAAATAGAAATAGCAATAACAGTTCTTTTTAAACATAAGAGAATGTAAATTAATAAGAGGAAGATAAAACAGAAATATTTTTAGATTAAATAAAATGAATTTTAGTAGTAAAGTAGAATTATTAGAAACCAGAAAATGTTTTAAGAATTAATTTATGAAATAATTATTTTAAAAATAGTAACAAACTAACTAATCAAAATTTTGATAAATATGATTCTGATTTAATATTAAAAAAGGATTTTACCTGTCATTCGTTCATTCACTCACTCAATTATCTCTATAAAATTAAAATTTAAATATTTTATTTGTTATATCATATTTTATATAAAACTTTGTTCAAACTTTAATAAGTATTATCAAATATTACTTTCATCTTTAAGTGTTTTTTCTTTATATTTTAAAAAATAAATTTTTGATTTCTTACTCGTCTAAATTACAAACTCTTAATAAAATGTAACAATAATCACTTTCCTAATAATTTATAGTTAATATTTTATAATTGATTTATGAATTACATTTATTATTTTTTCTAAAATTAATTGTTGTTTTAAAATTAAATTCTACATAATCAAATAATAAATATATTGAATTAAACATTTTCCCAATATAATTCGATGTAGAAATATATCTCTTTACAAGAATTTATCATAAAACAGCATGATTAATCAATAAAATAGCAATAGTTTAAAAAAGAATTCTTCATTTGAGAAACAATGATAGTATTATTTTCTGAGGTGAATTTTTAATGTAAGTGAGAAGCATCTAGCTAGCTTTTTACGAACCTAATCATTGTAAGATAGAGAAATAAACATAAGATTGATTTATACATTTATTACCAGTAAATCTATTTTTTTAGTTTTCTAAATATTAAATGTTTTAACTGTAGATTATTTTTAGAACATTTTACAATATTCTAAGTAAAATCATTTTCTTATAGAGTTTTGCTATTTTGAAAAATCTTCCAATAGTTACTATTTTAATTTCTATTTAGCTGTAAATCATAATATTAGTTTTAGTATCTGTAAGTTAAAAATATTAAAAACTAATAGAAATAACTCAAAAATTAGACTGTATAAATGCAATTACTCTTAAACCTCTAATTCACCAATGAATAAATCTGATTTTTGAAATATAATAAGAATAAATTAAGATTAATTAAGGAATTTGAATAAGATAGATTTTTATAAACTCAATTAATTTGTTTTTAACGCAGTATATGATTTTAAATATATCGTAATAGAGAGTTCCAAATAATTTATTTAATTTATATATTTTTAATCTAATCAATCTTTCAAATTTTTCTAAATTTCTTTACATATTTGTTAATTTATTTAATAATTATAGTATTATTTTAATAAATAATATAATTGGAAGATTGGTACAAGGCTTTATCAATAATTAAATTCTTACCAGATAATGGGAAATCTAAATGTATAAAAAGTTTTTAGACAAAATAATGAAATTGATCATTGGAGATTTATTTACATTTATGATAAAAAATTATGGATGTTTGAAAGTATAAAATTTTAAATAAGAATAAGCTTCTATCTAACGAGTGAGTATTGATTAATAAAAAGAGAAAAGAATTTATTTAATATACTTATTAAAAAATTTAATTAGTTTGGTTTATTTTGATTCCTTAATTGATTATTTATTATAATAGAATTTGATTTTTAATACTATTTATTTTTTTAAAAGCATTTATTAAATAAAATAGAAAAAATAATAGTAAACTTATTTTGATTTGTTCCTTCTACCATTGTTTCGACAATTTTACCCAATACTTTTCAATTATTTTCAATTTCACGAAGAAAGTGACGTTTTATTTTTAAAAAAAGATATTCTTTTATAAGAAAAGATATACATTCATATTTGACTTCTCCTCATTTTGTTTTCCTTTTTGCAATAAGAAGAAATCAAAATCTGTAAGGATAATTCTTTGCAATCTAAAATGTTTAATCAATAAAAAATTAAGTTTAAATATATTTGATTGATTACAAAAAATAAAAACAAATCTTAAATTTATAGATTCTCAGTATAAATGGACTACTGCTATTGCACATAAGAAAAAAGCCTTGGAAAAACAAGGAAATAAAATAATTAACATAAAAAGAGTGATGTAGAAGAGTCAAGAATATCTATTTTAAACGAAGATTCCTCTTAATAAAATTAGAATCAAGCAAATCACCAATAAAATATTCTTATTTAAAAAAAAAATAATATATTATAACAATCTCACTACCTAGATAATCAAATCAATCCGAAAGTCTTAGACACTTGTAGTAACTAATTTAAACACTCTACTATGAACTAAAATGGTATGAAAGCAAACTAATATTGCTAAGTCTGTTCTTTTATAGAATAAAATGAAAGATCTTAGGGTTAACGATAGTCATACCTCTGTTCTACTCATTATTAGACTTAAGTATCCTAAAATTAACATAGTCATAATAAGAGGTTAGATGATCCTTTAAATTAAGAAGGAGTAAAAATAATAAATAAAGAATAAATTTATAATCCTATACTACAAAATGATGGGAACTTAATGATTTAAAATTCCCAGCTTACTTCAAATACAAAAGTAACAGTAGCAACTCCTTAATATAATATTACAAATAATTTTGATAGTTAAACATTTGTACCAGGAAATTCTTAAAGACATTTAATTAGTAATCCGAATTATAAGCAATGTCTTAGCTAGGGGTCATCTTAGGTAACGATTAGAAAAAGAGATTATATAACAAACTTTAAATTGCATAAGATTGCATATGATAGACTAAAATACAACATAGTGGTTGATAAAATAATTTTTGGAGATCAAACCATAAATCTTATAACTTGGAAAAGAGATGATGATGTTGTAAAGATTAGCTTTGAATTTAATGAGTTCAAATACAAGTTTTTCGCAACTTTTTCTAAAAATAGAGAACATCCTAAATATGATCTCTGTAAATCTTTAAATAAATATTAAAAAAAATATTTGTAAAACGAAGAAGAAGATGTTAGAGTGAAAGATTTCAAAGAAAATGGACAGCATGATAAATTATTTTTCTTTATCGCTAAAGCATCTCATCGTAAATAAAATCCGGATAGTTTAGATTCAATTCCTACTCAAGTAGCATTTGAATGATTGATGAATAAGCTATTCAATTGGTAATAACTAGATTTTATAATAGAACTTCTTTGAATATAACAAATGTACTCTTTCTATAATTGCTTTTTGATTTATAATTAGTTTTATATTATATTCCCTTATTCTCTTTCATTTTGTTATAAATTATTATATAAGAGCTTTTTGAATATCACACATTCTTTTTATTAATTAAATTACTCATAAATCTATTTGAATCTGACCAAATCTATCTTTTAAATTCCTAAAAGAATTTCTTAACATTTTACAAAAATAGTAAACATCAATCAATCAATCAATCAATCAAACTACTTTTAAATCTAATCATTCTTCTATAGAATAATTAATTTACAAATTTTCCTTGTTGATTTAGATCACCTTTTGGTTTATTCGGATAATTTAGCAGGATTAGTTTAGGAAAATAATTTTATTTACTCATGTTAAAGGATTTATAGTTGTTATAAATAATTGTGACATTTAGATATTACTCATCTTAATGAAAATAAAGAAATATTTAGGCTTTTGAATTTTGTTTGAGTAACAATATATCTCTTCAAAGTTTAGTTGCTAGATATTCTTTTGATTTCAATAATTAAGACATTCCTACTTAAAAGAATTAATCTTTCTAAAAATGTTAATTTCTACCAAAAGAATTGGGGAAAGTGAAATTTCTTTTTTATCAAAAATATTCCCAAAAAAATTGTTAATTTAGGATTTGATTTCCTATATTACATCATCAAATGCATTATTAAATTTGAATTTGATTGCATTATTAAGAATGTAAATCTTAAAAAATTAAAAAATACAAATAAAAAGGATTCATTCGTAAACAATCTATTTTGTCTTAGCTAAATCAAAAACTCAAAAAAAATATCTTTAAACCATCAAATTTAAGATTTTATGAGTATGTTCTGTTGCGGGAATAATGACAAAAGTATTGCTAATGATAATAATAGCAAGGAAGAGAAAATAAGTGAGTAATATAAAAATAATTAGGATGAAACCTAAATAGGAAAAGGTCAAGTAAAATCTTCAAATTCTTTGTATCTCTGCTGTATGAACAATAACGCTCCTAAAAATGAGAAAGGGAAGCCAACTGTTATTCCTTCACATTATCAAAATAATAAATTGAATAAATCTTCACCAGTTTAAAATGCAGATGAAGTTTCTAAGAGTGAAACATCTTCTAAGATTACAAGTAATTCTTACTAAACTTATCCATATACTCATAATATCCTTCCAATACAAAAATAGAGTTAAGGGAGTGATTCGACTTTTTAATATAAATATAAATTAAAAATAGACAATCATAAAGATTTTTCCAATTGCAGTTCTAAAACAATAAGAAATGAGATCTTTTACGAAAATATGGGAGAAGCTATCAAGGCATGCTTCTTCTAAGAACCAAATTACATGTAATATATTCAAAATAATATTTATTCTGAAGAGTTGATGATAGCCAAAGATAATTATATCTAATTTAATTTCTCAGCTACCTTCAATGAGAAGTAAACTTACACTCTAGTAGCAACTAGATATTAAAGCAACTCAGAAATAGAAAAAATTAAAGAAATGAGTAGGAAATATAAAAATGATTATTTAGAAAATGATAAGATTAAAACTATTTTATATGATCATAATGATGGTTAAGATTAATTCGCCTATTTTATTGCTTCTACTGGTATTCATAGAAATAAAAGTAACCTGAATTGAAATATTTTTACAAGAAAACTGACTGGTTGATTGAACATTTAATACTTAAGCCAATTTATATTTTCCTTCTGACTGTATGATTTAAAATAACTATTTTCTCTATGGATTTCTTCAAAAAGTATTCTAGATATTCATTAATTAATTAAGAGTCCTACAATTTGTGTGCAATTAATTGTTGTATAAATTGAAAAAAATGTTAGATATTGGTAATTTTTAAGAATTATTCTCTTTCATTTTGAGGATTAACATAATAAATGTAGTTTTTCCAGAAATCTAAACAGAATTTAAAACAATAAACTATATTATAGTATCATAAGGGTCAATTTTGGAGGGGGAAATATGTTTATAATCAATGAGGGATTAGACTGTTTTGGGAAAAGCAAGAAAACTAATGTTAAATGAAAAAACGATAGAAATAAAGTAAGATTTAAACATAGAGAATTTTTTATTAAAATTTACAAATGTCACTGATATCGTAAGAAATTGAGATAAAAAGACTTTGATTAACGTCAAAAGACTCTATTAACTTACTGTAAAAGTAAGTAGTTAAAAATTAAAATAAAAGTGTAAGTGTAAACTTAATATTGTAAATAAATCAATTTTGAATTTAAGATATACATCAAACAATATAAAAGGCAAAAGGTAAAAGGCAAAAAAATTTTTTATTAAGACAAAATATTTCATCTACTATCTCCCTATCTAAAACAATCAATAATGATATGCATTTGTAGAGAATAAAGGAAAAAGCATATGTAAACTCTATCTGAGAGCTCTAAAATAAGAAATAATACAGGCATCCGCTACAGTAATTAAATGATTATCACTCATGTGTTAGAGAATGATTATCTTAACAATGATTAATGTAAAACAAGAAAAGACAAATGGCAAGTTTTGGATGAGAATGATGAAAGAAGTGAAGCAAGTAGCTAGATAAGTTTTAGAGAAAAAGATTTAAGTTAGTATTTAACTGCTATTGCTTTGCAGTTGATATTGAAAGAAGAAGTGACAGTAGAAACCCCCTCTGAATTGATGTTTGAAGAAGTAAAGAATATATCTAATCAAACATTCCAAATTTCTTATAGTGTTTATGAACATGATTATACCATGTGTGCGAAGTTATTTATTGACCATTAAGATCTGAGCGAGTTTAAGAAAATTCTTAACTAATACAAGTAAGCTTTCTTGGGAAATGATCATAACAATCTAAAAATGGTTATGCTTAGAGATTACAAAATGATATACTTTATTGTAAAAACTACATATCCAAAAGACTTTGAAAATATTAATAATAACGGAGATTAGTAATTGATTGATTGATCGATTATTAATCATAGAATCAAAATCTTTTATAATTTTTAAATCAAATTTAATAAAAGTACTTTATATTATATACTAATAATAAATTGTAACAATTTTCTTACTATGTTTATACCTCCTCTACTCTTATGTTCTCCTTTATTATTATATTTATAAAAGTTTAACCTAATTTTATACCGAAATATTTAGTAAATACGCATTTAATCTAAAATAGTTAAATTTTATAAAATAATATAATCTTAAAATATTGAAATATTTATTTTTAAGAAATTGTTGGATACCTACAAGGATAATTATTTAAGTTCATCGACATAAAAAAACTTAAGATTGAGATACTATTGATATATTATTATTGTTGTATAATGATCCTAAGTAGAAGAATATTATGGATAGAGAGACAGACAGATATACACTACTATCTGGTTAAAAAATATTTAAATCATCTATATATCTATCTATCTGGTTATTTATAGAAATCTGCATTCTAATTGTGGTTTTCATTCAATATTCTAATGTACTTTGGTTATCATTTATATTTGTAACCTAAAATCCTCAAAAACTAATTTATAATTATGTTTCTTTCTAATTTGTAATTAATAGTTTGGAAAAAATAAAACTAACTAATTTTAACAAAATATTGTAAAAATGTGGTGCAACTGTTATAAAAATGATGTAAATAGTTCTTATATTTAAGAATAGTAAAATTCTAACTAAATCAAGGAGGATAAAAATGGAAATGGTTAAAATATTAATAAAATTCAATAGAGCTAGGGTGGAGAAAGATATAATAACACAGTTAAAGGAGATTTGCCAAATAGTAATCCTTACAGATAAACATTAAGATATTCTTATTAAATTGAAGATGGCGATACTTAAAGAGCTTCTATAGATACTAAAACTATTTTAAGAAATAATACAGGCCCTTCAAATATTAGTAATTCACGTTCTATCATAACAAATCAAACAATAAGAAAAGATGAGTACACCAAAATGCTTGAAAAAGTAGTAATATGCTATCTCAAAAATGAAGGATGGAAAGATCATATACCAAATGAAGTAGAACCAATTTGTGATATTTTTATAAATACAAATGAGTTTATTGAGTTTAAATTTAAAGCCTTTGATTATACTTACCTACTTATAGCAAAACAGTCAGATAAACATGAATTTTCCTCATTATATCATGAAACTTAGAAATATGAAGATAGTAACAGTAATTTATCATATAAAGTACCTGTATATAGAGATGCTCCTCAATTTGGTTACTTTATTGCCTAAATTAATTAATGATTATCATAAATATTTAAGAATTATAAATCAATTTTAATTAATTTATATTCTGTAAATTCTATTTACAGTATCAATCAATTGTTTTTAAGCAGATAATTCTACATTTAGCATATATTGTCTTTCTTTAATTTAGATTAATTAGATTCTCAATACTAAACCACTAATTAATGCTTTCTTTTTCTCTTACTAAGAGGTTTTTTTTGATAAATATTAAAACTATTTTAAGAAGGTGGATAATATATATTTGTCAAATGATATATAAAAATGCCTAACGCTTGCTTACTAACTTATAAAAATTATTCAATTACCAAGAAAGATTTAAACTTAAAATTAGAAAATAATAACAGTCAGCCTGTCAGTTTTAATTTATTTTTAGTTATTTAATTTACATTCTGAATGGCTTAGTTCTTCATGCAGATTTTATGATTAAGTATTGTTTCTCGAAATATCTTAGCTTCATCTTTTCAATCTACCACTTTATCTTTCTTAGATCGAATTTTCTAAATCTTTAAAATGAATGAATGGCACTATCTCTTCTCTAATTTTGGGAGTTTTTTTATTTTGGGGGTCATAAATCTAGTTGTCTGACTAGGTTTTGGTTATTAACATTTAAATGCTTACCTAACTTTATGAGTTGTGTATATCTTAATTAAGAGTTGTTATAATATATGAGGTAAATTTAATTAAAAATTATATTATAATTATGGTTTTAATCTATTTGTGGTAAGTTAAATTTATATTATACTAACTTTGTATTAATACTTCTACTACTTCTTGTTCTCTAAACCTAATTAACTATTTCATTTTTCGTAAATTATTATTTATTCTCATTATCATCATTCCTTCTCTTAAATCTTGAGATTAGATGATTTTTCTTCGATAAGAAGAAGATGGTGTATTGTTAAGTAACTATAGATATTCATTATTTTAAAATTCTTATTAATTAAAATATCTTACTTTTTATTTATTAACTATTGAAAATAATTATAAATATAGGTTGTTTATCCGAGGAAATATTAAGTGAAACTAAAAATATTTTTGGGCCTAATTAGTGTACTGTTCAGTATCTAGCTGCTTAGAAGTTATCTTAATTTATTAATTTGAAAAAGATATCTTAGAGTATGTTTCTTATTATAATATCTCTTGACCTCTTCACTCACATATATATTAATATTAACTTTTAATTATAAAATTGTTAAAAAATAGTAGAAATTAAGCACTCACTATATTTCTGTTTCTTATCGCTTGTGAATTTTTAGATTATATTCATTATTAAATTCAGAGCATCGTTAAAGAACCTATTCTAGAAATAAATGATTATCTAAATAATTAATATATTAATTTTGTAAAAAATTAAAATAATATTACATTTTCTATATATTTAAGAGTTAGTGTGTCTCATAAACATTTAAAATATATAATTGAAAAAATAGAAAATAAACTTAAATTAATTATAAATAACAAAAGTAAAAGTAAAGATAATAAATTAATTCATTATTTTAATATGGGAAATTGTTTCAAAATGAAAAAGAATAAAATAGTTAGCATGGATGCAATACAAACAACTGAGTCAAAGATGTAGAAATTTTAAAATAAGTAAGCAGGATAAGGCTAAACATATAAATTTAAAACTGAAAAGCAAACATCTTCTTCTAATATAAATGAAGAATTTAATCAGATTAGCAAAAGACTTGTTAAATTGAGAAAAGATTTTGATAAAATGATTAAGTACAGAAACAGAGACTTAAGAAAATTCAAAGAACATTAGTCTGAATTTGAAAGAGGTCTTTGCAGCCAAAGAGTTACCAATGAAATCTTAATGAACACAACTATCCCTTTGAAAGAAGACATAGTCACACTAAAATAGAACTAAGAATAGAGGCTGAACATGATTATAGAATAGTTTGATACCATTAATAAAAATTAGATAGATTATATCCTATAACAGAAACATGAAAAAATTATTTTTTAAACATATCATCTATCTATCTATTTTATTTTAAGTATCATATCAGTATATTTCTTGTTGTTCGTTTAATATTTTCTCATTTTCTATGCATAAGGACAAATTTTTAATCAAAAATTTATTTCCTTCATTAAACTGAATTTGGGTAATATATCAAATAACCCCCTTTTATATATTAGACAATAAATTTACTGAATATAATTATTAATTTAATAAAAATTGAGAAGATCAATATTATTACTAAACTTATTATATAAACTAAAAATAACTCAAATTATTAAATTAAACAAAAGTACTTTAATTTAAAATATTTTAAGCAATTAAAGAGTATATTAGAAATTAAAAATAACTTCAGATGAGCTAAATGATTGTAAAAAATAAGTAAAAAGACTTAGTTCAAGATAAATTAATCTATTTTTTTCAATTAAAGAGAATTTTATTGTAAAGAAATATATTAAATATTTTTATACTATTTAGCAAATTAATATAATAGTCTAATACAAAATTTGAATTATAAGTTAACTTACTTACTTACTATGCGCAAACGCACTTCAATATCTTCGCAATTTTAGAGTGAAATTTTCTGAGCAATTTAAAAAAGTTGTGGTTCTTTCTAACTTAAAAAATCTATTTTATTACATTGATTGATTTTTTATATTTGATTAATCAATATTTATTAAACAAATAAAAAGCAAGTAAAGAGCTTGATAAAATAGAATCAGTGATACAAGAAAGGAAAAAGAGTTGAAAAACATGGATAAACAAAATGGATAACATGATTAAGAAGAATAGTTTAGGGAGAACATAAAGAATTTAATGTTTAATAGACAGAACCATAACATAAATTTCTTTATGAAATAAGATAGCATAGATATGGTGATAAAGAATAACATTAGCAAATTAATAGAATAAGAAATCGCATATTTGAAGATGAGCAATATAGAAGAGATTATTGAAAATATAGGTAAAATACTTATTTAACAATAAAAAGAAGCATATCTAAAATAAGAGAATATTTGATAATTCAAAATTTGCAAGGATAATTAGTTCATTCATTAATTATTCCACTATTCCATAATTTCTATACTTAATAATTCAGTATTAGATTAATGATTAAACTGTAAATATAATCAACAATCAAACTCACTTCTGCTTCTTTTATATCTTAAAAATATCATAATATGAAACATAATAATGGTCAAATTCATTTTAATAAAAAATCAGAATAAAACGATAAAAAGGAATTAATAGAGAATGAATTGAGAAGTACTTTGAATCAAAAAGGAAGTATGGAGAAGAGAAAATCTTCAATACTCAGAAATCAATGGGTGATGAATTCAGTGAGAAATACTAATATTAACAAAACATAAATTGATGTAGAAAATGAGTAAGAGGTAAAGCATTCAAAAAGTTCTATAACTTCGATTGATTCTGAAGAGGAGGATATAAAAATATAAGGTATATTAATGAAGAAAACACCAGGTTTATTAAATAGATGGAAAGTAAGTATTAAAAAGAGGTAGAATAAGTTAATCCTACTTTAAATATAATCATAAATAGAAATACTTTTGCACTTTAAACGATGAAAAATTGTCAATATATGAGGCAAAGCAACTAAATAAGAATCAGTCTGATTATGATTTAAAATTATGTGTTAATTTTTAACATTTAACTTGCTCTATTGAAGTATTTTAGTTTTATAATGAATATAAATACTTTAAATTTTAAATATGTATTTTAGAAAATAGAAAAGAAGTAGTAGATCATCATCACCATTAAGAACCAAAATAAGAAATTTAAGCTAAAAGAATGCCCTGATAGTGAAAAAAAGTTAAATGAGTGGTATGAAGCATTACGCGAAGTAATCGAAGAGAATAAGTAAATGTATGAAAAATAAAGCATTCAACCTTCCAAGACAAAATTATATATGAATGTAAGCATTTTACTTGATTTTACGATGCCTATTTTAATTATTTATAATTCCTAAAATTTCATAAATTAAAAAGTAAGCTAAATTTTTTAATTCCCCTGTATGTAGAAAGATATGAATCAATTTAATTTAGAAAAGTATTTTTATCAATTATAGAATATAACCTAAAATAATTGTTAACTTACTATCTTCATTTTAGAAAATTAGTTAAGCCTCCTTATCTTTATTCATCCATCCTAATAAATGAAATTAGTTAATAATATCACAATTACATTCACTAAAGATTAATCATTTAGATTTGTTTGACTCTAATTCAAAATAAATGGCCTAATTTTAAATCAAAATATTCCCCTTACATTTTAAATTTTTTACATTAAACAATCTTTAATCTATCCCTTCTAACAAAATACTGAATCTAATTTATTGTTATAGATAGAAATGAATTATGAAATAGAGTGTAGAATTTAAAATTTAAATTATTTTAGACTAACTTTATAAAGATACTTCAAAGAATGTGTGTGGAATTTGCTTTTTGATTCAAAAAAAAAGATTTAAATATTTTATTACTTTTAGAAATTTTGGATTTTAATTTGTTACATCTAAAAAAGATGAAATAAATATTGAGTAATTTTTCGTATTTTTGGGAGAGTTTCTGATTAGTTCTTTGTTACAGTGAATCAGAGTGAATAATCTATAAATAGGGAAATTTAAAATTAATGAAGAATTTATACATTAAAAAATAATACAAAATCAGTAGTATTATATTAAAAATGCTTCTAGTATGTTAAGCCTCTTTAATCATTTTTATAAAAGAAAGAGTTAATCACAGAGTAAGAATTTGCAAGAAAAGCTAAGACTGGTGATGTTTTGCTATTTAAGTATCCAATATTTTTTTATTTACTAATTACCAAATACAAATATCTTCTACAATATTTATAAAGGACTAATAATTTCAATGCTAAGTTGTAAAGGGCTACAACTGTAAGTGACTATGGTAATCAATATTTGAAGAATATTTATTAATCTCAAAACTATAATTTTAATTTTTATTTGGTATTCTATAGATCATGTGGGGATAGTTATCAAATTAAGGGATAATGTGGTTAGAGTGCTTGATGCTCAAATTGATGATGGAGTTTCTATATCAGAATGGAATTAGTTTATTACAATCAATGACCTTTTTGAAAGGTTAATAATTATTTTCTTATTTTTAAAATATTCTTAGGATTTTTCTCATGAAAAATCTTAATCTATTTCCTATTTCACTTCTCATTCGAGTGTATTTCTGAATGATTTACATTAATTTTAAATTAATGTAATTAATTATTAGAGTGGTATTGAGACAGCTACAGTATCCTAAATTAAGAGAAGTTTTACCTGATTTCTATTAATTTGTTTTAGTAAGTTAGACATTAACAACAAATTTTTATCATTATGATTTTATTTAAAAATAGAGTAGCATAGGATAAAAGTATAATATAAGTGTTACAAAGTTGATGAAGAAGAGATCTTCTGTTATTAACGATTCTAGCAGAGAAGCAGGATATTTCTGCTCTGAACTAGTAGCCAAAGCTTTTAAGGTTTTGGGTATTATCAATCCTAGCATTTCATCCTGTTAGTACTGGCCTAGTATGATTTTTATTGCAATCTGCATATGAGAAATTAATATAAGCAATATTTTATCACCAAAATATCACATTTAATTATTATTGTTTGAAAAAAGTAAATAAAAATTTACCTTAAAATTAGGAACTTTTTCAGAGTAATACGAAAGTCAATTAAATTTATATGAAGGAGTGAAATTAGGGAAAGAGCAGCCTATTTTATTAGATAGACATATATACCATGAGAGTTGGTAAGAATAAGCACAAAACAACTCTGATTGAGAAGTAAATAATTTTAGATAAAGTTACACAATTAATTAAAATCAATTTAAATTTTTAGTTCATATCTAAAATTTAATAATGAAAAGAAAGTGCTCAGTGCTTCTTTTGGCTTGTAAATAAAATGAGAATTTTAATTAGGAAAATGATAATTCATTATGAATTTCAAAATTGTATGAACTATTTGTAAATCGGCGGTAGGTTTGGAAATTAATTGGTTATTAGATTGTAGAAACTTCTATCTTATTAAATGTGGATAAATCAATCAATCAATCTATCAATTCAACTCATATATTCTAAATTTATTTATCCTGTAGTATTTATTCATATTACTATTTAGATAAGAACTGCCTTGACTTTTTTAATTTGTATTTCCCTATAAATATTTTTGTCCCACAGCTAAAACAAAATTTCAAGTTATAAAAATTGTAAATCTTATTATGAAAACTAAAATTATTTTCATGTATATTTTATCCTAAATAAAGATATAATACCATTGGAAGAAGATTAAAAATAAGGTTATTCAAATTTGTGTTTAATATAGTTCTAGAGATGACAAATGCTTTAAAGAGGAAGGAGTAAACTGAAAATATCTTTGTTTATTGGAATAATCTAATAACTCTAAATTCGATAAAATAATTAAATTTACTTTTGTTTCTAAAATTTTTAGTTACACTATGTTCTGACTAAATATTTTCTATTTTTCAACAAATATAAAATTTGATTGAATTAATTTATACAGTGGAGCCATATTATAAGTCAAATTTACTATAAATTAGCAACAAATAAGTTATTCACCTCAATGAAAAATAAATTCTTATTACTATTTTATAAATTTAAATTAATCTTATTGGCAATTTGAAAGATATTTAGATGAAATTTATGTGAGAAATTTCTTTCCAAGTATTTTCATATCTATTAATAAATTTTATCTGTAAGTATATGTCAAAAACAAAATTAAATTGGAAAGAAAATTATCAAGAACTTAATTAGATTTTTAATTCAAGGTTTCCTCTCCAATCTTGATAAGAAGTAAATTACTCTCCAAATTTTTAAAGTTCAGATAAAGTAGAAATCGAGTTTGCTACTCTACTTTTAAATATTTTCTAAATTGCAAAATTAAATTACATTAAAGAGTGAGATAAAAAATAAAAAGATCTCTTTCCTTAAAATTACAATATTTAAATGACGATTATTTTTCTAATTCAATAGATGACTTACGCTATTGGTGAGGCTAATTACTTATTAAAATCATAAAATAAAAAGGAGAAGTATTTTTGATTATACTGTGATTTTTATAATTAATCAGAATAAGTCGGTATCAATATTAATTAAATAATTTTGATTTCAAAATATATTCATTCAAGTGATTGATACCCGCTTGAAAATAACCAAACTCATTCCTTTAACATTGACTTATTTTGTGTTATTTATATTCTTTTCTAGCTAAAATTTAAATTAATAGAAGATTACATTAATAATCTATAGTTCGTACATAAATTTCGCTAAATTAATCCTACAATAGAAGAAGTCTTTTTCTTACATAAAAAGCCTATGCTCTAGCTTTTCTGTTTATGAGGAATTTCTTTAAAAAGATAATTTGTACTTATTAAATTTTATTACTCCTAAGGAAAAGAATTTACTTTTATAAACAGCTGGAATTTATATTAATAAATATTTTAGAATATGGTTAAGAAATAACCTTTTATGACTAAGGTTAGAATTAAATAAGATTATTGGAATTAAAGGAGGTCTTTACAGTGATCAAAAAAGGATATTTGCAGTTTGAAGAATATAATTAATGGATCTAAAATAAAAGAAACAAATAAATAGATGGAAAAAACAATGTGTTATTTTTTTCAATTTTTGATTTATGACTAATTTAAATTGTATGGTGGGAAAGGATATTTGGAGATGATCTCCTCAACAAGTAAAATTTATAATAAAGAATATTTAGTTTGGAGTGTAATTCAAACACTGAATATATTTTTATTTAAGTATAGCATTAAGTCCTTTTAATAAATAAAAAGTTATCCTAATATTGAATTTCATTCAGCTCAGCTTAAATTTATTGGGTGGAAGTAAATATCTAAGAAAATAGCAAATTGCATCAAATCAAATCAAAGAGGATTAAAATTATTAACAATTATTAAAATGAAAGAGTGAGTTTGTAAATTAAAAGTAGTAAAAAATATTGAAAATGAACTTTGTTAGATTTTCTAAACGAAAGAAAGTTATTGCTTTTATGAGTAAAAAGAGAAGGAAAATGAATTAAAATAAATTGAATAAGAAAGGGTAGAAGAAAGAAGTAATAATGAATAAAGAAAAGATTAAAGAATTCGATAGATTGATTGATTGATTTAATTAATATATTAATAGATCATGTAGTTTTTAAAGAAAGCTTTTGGATAATTATTAATAGTAATAAATACTACATAGAGCAATTAACATTTATTAATGATAATGAAAAATTTGAAAAGAATGAAAAGAAATATACATTTTAATAAAGAAAGAAAGAATTAATAAATGCATTACATTACAGACGCAATACAAACAAACATACAAGCCAACATACGCATACATAAGTTCATGCATACATACTTGCATAAAAATGAAAGCAACAAAAGTTATATAGAAAAAGATAGTTCTATTTATCTAAATAAAGACCTTTCCCTAATTTTCAATAAATAAATCAATAAATCAATCACACACTTTCACTTTTTAAACTTTAATATTTCTTTTGCTTTTTGTTTTTTTTGCGAACTGTTCTTTTAATGGATTGATTGAATGGATTTTGAAAATAAGGATTATTGATAAGGTAATTAACAAATTAATTCATTTAATAATTAATATACTCTTTTCTATCAAAATGCATACATTTCCTATTATTCTTTTAATATGTACCAATAATCAATTGATTATTTTGTATTTGATTTTGTTTAGACCGATTATTGGAAGCAGATTAATCTTTTGCAAAACAATAATTGATATTTAAGTAAAATATTCAGAAAGATATAGACTTCAACTAAATATCTTCTTAAATTATACTCCAAAGTATACCTCCTATCTTCAGCACAAGCAAAGAGGATATTCTTTAAAAATTACTACCAAGGCAACTATAATTCCCACAAAAACACTTATCACAAAATATTTTTATCCTATCCCTTAAAATATATCACTCTCTCTTACTAATTAAGCATCTAATTTGAACAACATTAAATGAATTTAAGTGCAACAAAGTAAATGTCTGCCTCTGCAAATAGGTAAGATGCCGTCAGAGGTGATTAGGATATATCAGTCTTTGGAATAGATGAGAGTACTATAGAGTAATCTCTCAGGTGTTCTCTTTAGGTGTCATAACCCAATTTAAAATTATCAGCAGCTGCGAAGTAGAATATCAATAAGTTACTCTTCCAAGGGAAATAATTGAATAGTTTAGATCATACAAAGAATGAATATAAAGTAAATAATCTCTTGGGTGGGGCTGGAAATTAGAAATACACTAGTTTGTTAGCTAGTCCAATTGACTATAAAAATAAATATTCTCTGATCGAAAATAATAGGGGAGAAATAAATTCAGCTGATCTCTCAGTTATTTTACATAAAAATAGAGATTTATAAGAAGAAGAGAATCTTATAAAACTTGTTAGTGAACACCTTATATAATCTATTTAATATCTACAAAAGAGACAAAACCACTAATCTACGAGTTATATTGAGAGTAAGCCTTTTCTTTTTCTTTTCATTGTTCTTAACTTTTTTTCAAGCGATCCTTACACTAAATTGATTCCACTTATAATCTAAATAACTCTACCATTTATTAGCTAGTGAAATACTAGTATCCTTTATCCCTAATCTTATGTATTAAAATATATTCAAGGCTATCCATAATAATCGCCTGAATTTGAGAATAACTTGGAGTAAAAAATTCTATCCAAACAAACAAACGAAAAATCAAAGAAAAAACTTTAATAAATTGAATTTATACTAAATTATTCTATATTAATAAAAGCTGAAGGAGAAGACGTTCCAGATGAAAATATTGCAATACACACCATAAAAAGTGATATAATTGGACCGAATCTTCTGAGCTAAAAGAATGAGACTACGGATATGGAAAAAGTGAAATACTTCGAATAGAATTTCACTCAACTTTGGTTTTAATAGTACTAAAAATTGAGTAATCTTTAATAGTAGCAACAAGCGAGAGAGAAAGAAATTAATTAGGATTAAGAATTCTCTGAAAATAGTGATTCTGATACAGATTAAGAATCCCCTCATCTCCGCCAACCTGTAATTTTCAAAAGAGGGTCTGGCTCTGACACACCTATTTTGGCTCGAAATATTGGGAAGAGAAATCCTTCGACTTTGGAGGAATCAAAGAATGTATCTTAATAAATTAGTAATAGCTTCAGCGATGATTATAGTTCAGATAGTATTGAAGAAAATGAAAATTCCTAGGAATTGAAATATAAAGATCAAATACACATTAGTATGGATAATCTAAGATCAAAAGGGAAATAAATTCTAAAAGACTATTAGTTGTAAGCAGATATTGAAACTATGAAACACTACATGCATGCAAATGGGATGATAAATTCTACTGATTTGAAAAAAGACAGATGCAAAATTATTACTAATTAAATGGAGTCCTCTTAATTTAATCGTTCTCCCAAAAAGTTTCTTACGACTTCAAATGTTCCAATTAATATCATCAAATCAGATTCAGATAGCAAACCTAATTAAAATGGACTTAGAAGTAGCAAAAAATTGAATACAACTTAAGGATTTAAACCAATGAGTAATAGATTAACATCAGAATATTCTCCTCCTTTTGATTTACTTCAACCAGTCGAACCAGGAAATTCTCTTTTGATTCCTCCTTAAATGATGGAATAACCTATTTTAAGTGGTTCTACTATGGATGAAACATATGATCTACAACAATAAATTTAATAAATGAAATAGCTAAATCCATTTGAGGATAACAGAATGAATTAGAAATTCAGTACTTTAATGTAAAATAGTATTCTCACGAGCCAAAAAAAGAAAAGCATCCTTTCAACTCAATCTCATAACCAATTGAGTGGAAAAAAGAATGATTAAGCCTCACATGGAGTTAGATTCGATTAGAATGTAGAATTCTTTGATAGTAATTTAGATTTACTCAAAAAACACTAAGATTAGTCTATGAACTAATCTCTTCTACCTGAAGGAAAAGGTTCTTTCTTGTCTCAACCTCCTAATCTTAGAGCTTTATCCTCGAATAGCAGCTCCAAATAAAATTCCCCTAATTCTCATCTCACGCAATCAATTATTGAGCAAAGATCATCAGAAATAAAAAACCAGCAAATAATTCAAGAAGGCTGGTTATTGAAAAAGAGCACTAACAAAGTACTTAATACTTACCAGGTAACCTCACTTTATACATAAATTTGTACAAATGTTATAGAAGAATATATATTTTTCTATAATAAAAAATGAATTAATGAAATAGACTAATTTTATTGTATGAATAACTAGAAAAGATATTTCATCCTCACTTCTGAGAAATTGTTTTTCTCAAAGGATATGACATTCAAGAAAATCAAAGGATGCATTAACATAAAATATCTCACTTGTTATGTCTCACTAGTAAACTTTAATTTAAAAAATAGATTTATTTTTTCCATTTATTCTATCAATCTTAATTGAAATTAATCTATTTAACTTAATTATCTTTAGAATAAGGCTTAACAAAATCCTAAGAAATTGCATTTGAAAATCACAGAAATGAAGAAACTGTTGAAATTAAAAGAAATCCTTCCTGGCGATATCACAAGATGGTATAAAAACCTTCAACAAGTCATTTCTTACTACTACAACCAAGAAAAAGTTATGATGAACAATAATGACTAATCTCTCAAGCATAATTACAAGGTATTAAATTAAACTATTATTTATAAATTGAAAGTTTAAATCTTTGAAAAATTAGTAAATTTTAAAGAATATTATATGAAATTATGATTCATGCATGGCTTTTTGTTCATTTTTATTTTAATTAATTTATACAGAGAGATGTAATCACAGAATCTGATCTAGAATCGATCGCAGAAACAGGGGATTTAATTATATTCAAGTATTTTTTAATTATAAATTTAAAAGTATTTATTAATTAATATTTCTCTTTAATTACTAAAAGCAATGACTCTGATAAATCGAAGAGCTGTTAAAATTTGAATCACCAAACAGAAATGGGAATGCTAATAAAATTCAATAATAATGATCTTAGAGTGTTCTATTTAGATAAGAATAATACTATATGTCTTAGCCACTGGGAAAGATTTATCCTAGATAATGATATCTTCAATTCGTAATTGATAAGTATATAACTTAATGAAGAAATACTAATTATTTTTAAATAATAATAGATTGATTTTCAGAAAGATGTAAATGAGTGAGAGAAACCAAATTTTACCATTCATTTATGAATCTGTGAGATAACACCTTAATGATAATTACAAGAAAAAATTGAAAAATACTTTATCTGATAGCCAAGAAGATTCTAAACAATTACAATCTATTCAAAAAAATAGCTAATTAATTGCTTCCATTTTTCAAAAAGCTGGTTTAATCAAAAATAAAACGAATATAAACAAATTTACTACTGGTAAAATACTAACATTTTTATTTATTCATTCTTCTTTCTACTTTTATCATTTCAAATTTTAAGTAAGCTACTTACTTACCAGATTAAATTTATTAAAAATTATTAATTTAAATTTTTGTTAAAAAAGATTCATTCTGTCAAAAGAAGGGACTTAAATTTTAAAATAACGCAAAA
The DNA here is from genome assembly GCA_000260095.1 of Tetrahymena borealis. NCBI lineage: Eukaryota > Ciliophora > Oligohymenophorea > Hymenostomatida > Tetrahymenidae > Tetrahymena > Tetrahymena borealis. The sequence goes on from JH651343.1 coordinate 140,131, forward strand.
CTGAGCAATGAAATTACAGTGGTACTTAAAAGACACATCTTTTTTGCTAGTGATAACTCTGACATTGAGTGAAAAATTTGACTAAAATTAAAAATCAAATACTCAATCAAGCTCTATTATTATTTCTTTTTTTAATGCAACTTTACTAAAAACCAAAAATCTAAATCCTCTTACATAATCTATCCAAAAACCAAATTACTAACTCCTCAATAAATAATACTAGCAAACAAACAAAATATAATTGCTGATACTAAACTAATATTTATCTATACATAACAATACAGATGATAACAAAAATGCAACTTAATTAACAATAAATTAAAAGAGAATTTCTAACTTCTTAAATTAATAACCAAACAACCAACACAAAAATTTGAAAAAATAGCTCCTTTTGTTCTCAATAATAAATAAAATTATCTATCTATCTATTAATAAACATATTAAACCTTCCCTGTTCAGTAATATCTCTAATATAAAAATAATAATATACTAAATATCTTACTAATTAAATAGAACTCTGATTAGTTTTAAAAGTGAAACTATCAATAAAAATAATAAAAAGCAAGGATATCTATCTATAATACTAATTAATTAGCATCTGATTAATTTTAAAAAAGAAAAAAACAATCAATAATAATAAAAAAATAATAATAATAAACACAAAAAGGATATTCTTGTATCTTAATTACTAATTTATAAACCTAATCATTAATCAAAAATATTTTATTATTGTAAATTATCAACATATATTTATTAGTAAATGTTAACAATTCGTTTTAATAACATTATTTAAATGTAGCTAAGAAACTAATAAATAAAAATAATTATTAATCTTATTTAATTAATTAGTTCATATTAATCAAAAATCCAATAATACATTTTATTTAATAATTTCTACCCAAAATAAACTCAATTTTAATAGAAATATTTTTTAATTAAATCTATAAATTAGATTTATGATTTGAGACTGACTTAATTTTTATATTTTCAATTAATTAAATTTTTAGAAGTATTAACAGCATATTAAAGATTGAATTTATAAATATATTACAGTTCAATTATTTAATTGATAAAAAGAGTTTTTGGTCAAAATAAAATTGTCTGTAGAAGAAAAAAATATGAAATTATATTTTTGTTTGAATTAATTGAAGTAAATATTAGTAATAAATTTAAATGTTGATTTATATTTGAGAGAATAAGTAAGCTTTTAAATGTAAGAAAATAAATTTAATATAATTGGATTTTATGGAATATTTCAAAAACACAAAATAATGAAATATTTATACAAATAATATTGAATGATTATTAACACTTCTATCTATTTTTTAAAAAAATAATAAGTACATTCACTGATTAATAAATTAATTAATTGATTAATTGATAGCCAAAAATCAGATCTATCTATTTATCTATCTATCTATCTATCTATATCTTTCTTATTTTTGTTTTCAAAGTTAATATCATTTAATTAAAAAGTAATTATTGATTTTTAAAAAATCTGAATATACTGCTTAATCAACTTCAATCAAATCTAATTATCAACCTCTATTCAAAACATTACTAAATTAAAAATTAGAATTAAATAGATGAGTGCTTAGGTGCACAACCCTAAAGCTTAAAGAAGCTCTGTCATATAAATCCATTAAATGACTGATGAGAACTAAAATTAAAATGATTTGTCAGATCTCAATCTCAAAGTGGAATATTTCAATCCTTCTAAACCTTAATGCGAGTAACCTTTAATTTTAACTGAAACTTTTCTTTGTTAAAAAGTACTTAAAATTTTTAACAATAAATCAATGAAAAAACTGCAAAAAATACATCAGAAATGTGAAATAATGTATTAAATAAACATTAATAATATTTTATTTTATTATATTAGCAAAGACAAGTTATTGTTAGATGATAATATAGATTTTCCTATTTATACTACTTAAGAGGGAAGGATTATGTCAAGGAAAGTTAGGGCTTAATCCAAAAAAAAATCTAGTAATATACCATAGGAAAACAAATAACAAGCTAGATAGTTAGATTTAATGAAAAAGCAATCTAAGGAAATGCAATTATAAGATTTAAGGAAATAATAAAAGCGAGAAAGACTGATTTTCGAAACTGTTATTGAAAATTATGCTTAAAAAGAAAATGAAAAGCTTGCATAATTTAAAGAATTCTCATCTCATTAAAATGAGATTAATTCAATATCACTAACTAAACAAGAAAGTCAAAAGGGTAGCATATCATTGCAATCTTAGTAATCTATTCATAATCACAATAACTAATAGGAAAATTATTAAGAGTAGAATTTTATAATTGAGGATGTTTCTCCAATTGAAACAAAACACTATGATAAAGTTGAAGATCTTCGAAACTTCAAATTCGAAAATATTTCCATATAAAATGATATACCTCTTTTAACTCATAAAAAATACATTCCACCTAAAACCGCGTAATCTTAAAGAGCTATGATTCCAGAGGGTATCAATTAACAAGGAAATAGCAATTTAAAAAAGTAATAGCACAATCTTTCCTATGAGTAAAACTTAAATAAGGTTTCTTAAATTTATAATATTCCTCTCTATTCAGTAAATACTCCTGGACTTATCAAAAATAAGAAGAAAAATCATTTGCTCATAAAGATGACTCCAAATAATGATGGTCCATCTCGCCCTTAAACAAGTAAAACAAATAACACTTTGAACACTTCAGACATATCTTCAAACATCACTAACATAAATATTGTACCTCAAAAATCTCCAACAGTAACTCAAAAAACACCAGAACCCATGAGGATAGTGAGAAAACTACCTGGTTCATCTAGTTAAAATAATATCCCAGTAAATAATAGTAAGTAAAGTAGTGTATTATAAAGTACTTAAAGGAGTAATAATGTTTCTTCTTATGGTAGTTACTAAAGATTCTAATAAATGAAAACTACTAAATCTCCCTCTCTACCTGTGAATTCAGCTTAAACTCCAACTTCTTAGAATTCTGCAGGATCATTAATTAAACTTCTTTAAAAAGATAAAAGCATGAATTTTATATCTATTGATACACCTAAAAAGTAATACTAGCAATACATAAGTGTAAATCAATTAATTTAAATAGATATTTTTCACTTAAATCTTCATATTTAATTAATTTTCAAATAAATCAATTAAAAAATTAGAAAGGAAAAGGGAATTTTTCAAATAGCAACCAGAAAGATACACTGAATTCATAAACCTATTAAAATAATTTAACTACAGATATGCTTTTGGCTGATGCAGAATTACCTCAAATAGGATTACAAAAAGAAAATTAAATATAAGATTTTACTAAATATAACAGCATACACACTAACAATATAATTTTCTCTCATAATTAAGAAGAAAATAACAGCATTAAATTCAATTCTTAAACAAATTTAGATGAGGAGTTGATTGATGAAGATATTTCTTAAATTGAGGCTCCTGATAATAACTCAACTAGCAGTTCAAATACAATTTAGTTGTTAATCAATAATTAATAAGCAAATCTATTTTTGAAGAAAAAAGAGGAAGATAAAACATCTATCCATAAGCACCTATAATTCTATGGTACAATCAGAGAAGATGAGAATGAAGATTTCGATTAAACTCCCATGAATGGAAATAATATCTTTAAGCGACTTGACAAGAAAAAACGAGATGAATTAGATAGATAAATCAGGGAAGAAATACTAGAAGAGTCGCAGGGCCATGATAAAAATGATAAAGGCAGCAATAGCCAAGATAGTACTCCTCAAGAATTTAGTGAAAGTAATGCTTAAAATAAAGAGACTTATTAGAATTAAGCTAATCTATTGATAAGACCTGTAAGATCTAGATTCTAAAGGATGAGCCCTGTTGCAACACCTAAGAGAGGAAAAAGGGGTAGAAGCGTAAATTCTGAAAATGGTTCTGTTGCTGATTAAAGTTTCAGTGCACAGAATGGAGTTTTTGAAGAATCTATGAGCATGGATAGCAGTATGAGTTCTGAATTCTAATTTTAAGGTGGTATAGTAAATTGCTTATAAAGTAATTAAAAAGAGTAATTATCTCAGCCTTTGTCTCAAAACATCTTAGATGATTTACAAGTAAATCTTTTTTTATTCACCACTTTAGGATTAAATGAGTTAGTTTCCTACCTTGAAATTATTGATAATTAAGTTAGGAATATAGGAAGTATGAAGATCATTTTATAGAACCATACAAATCTTTATTTAATTTCAATTTCTACCATCCAAATTATTTTTGATTTACAGATTGATTATTATTTATCATAAACTCTAAAATTTACAATTTTACTTATGATTACTATTTGATTAATTAATTAATTAGTTTATTGAGGAGCAAAAAACAGAAACTGATGAAATAAGAAGATCAACATTAACAAAGGATAATTTAGAGAAATTAGTGCAGTAATCTTTAGTGAGTGTATAATAATAATAAATTGAAGAGGAGGAGTAGTAGAAATAACTATAAGATTACTCAAAAATGAATCATATTGAAAAAATAGCAGAAATAAATAAAATATAGAAGGAGGTTGAAGAGGAAAAGAAGAGAGTGGAGTAAGAGAAATAAAAGATATTTTTATAATAAATGGAGCTTGAAAGGTAAAGACTTTTATATAATCAATGCAGTGATAAAATACAAAAGGAAAAGCAGAATTTGATTAATATGAAAAGTGATTATGAGAAACTAAAAATTTAATTGAACAAAAACTACTCTTGTAAAAATAGAGAAGAAGAAGAACAATTTTAACAATACCATTCTTACTTGAAGAAGAAATAAGCTTAACTTGAGAAAGATATTATGAATAAGTAGGATTAATTTTAAATTTTAGAAAAATAACTGGTAGATATTCATGAATAAGAAAATAAAATATTAAAAGAAATATAATTTTTATGTAATGTCCTTAATTATGATATAAGTAATTTAAATATCCCTTAGCTCAATAAAACAAACTATTAATTTGGCGATCAAGGTTGTAACAGTCCACAACCTCCCACTATCTTCTAAAAGAAACCATCATTTATTAGATAATCTGATAAAAAACTTGAAAATGTAGTCTCTCCTAAATAGAAATTTATCGTAAATAATAATCAATCTTAACATCAATCTGGATCGAGTAGATGCACTAGTTCATTTTCTAATATTTCAAGAGACTAACAAGATGTCTTAAAAGAAGGCTGGCTTTTTAAGAAAAGTCCTTCTATGTTTAAAGGGTGGAAAGTAAATTATAAATTCAAATTTGAAAATGGATAGTAATTAATATTCTTATAAATAAATATTTAAAGCTAAGATATTTTGTTCTTACAACTAGCAAGATTTATTATTTTAAGGAATAACAAAAGAAGAGAATCAGAGGATGTATTAATTTAAAGATTGCAGATGCTAAAATAACTGTATAAAATTTATTTATTTTTTAAAACAAATAATGTAATTTTAAAAAATTATAACATTAAGGATATCGATGGTGATAGGTTTAATATCGAGATAGAAGGTTATAAAAGAAAGTTTGAATTAAAATCTAATGCTAAATACACTTCTTAAGAATGGATCAATTTAATCAATATAGTTATTGAAGAGAATACTCAAATTAAGAAACCTATAATTAATACAATCAAATTGAACTAATACTTTAAAAATGATCTCATTACTGAATAAGATTTCATTTAAAATATTGAATCTGGAGATATTTTACTATTTGAGTAAATTTTATTTATATTCATTCACCTATTTTAAAGTTAATTAATTAATTACTAATTGCCTCTTTTTATTAATAGAACAAATAACATCGCAGCCAAATTCCAGAGAAAACTAACAGGAAGTAAATACGGTAAGATAATATCTATTCGAGAATATGATTCATCAATATAAATTTAAATAAAATAGATCATGTAGCTCTCTGTGTAAGAATGTAAGATGAAATTAGAATATTTGATTCTTCAAGTGATGAAGGTGTAGCTCTAAGTGAATGGAAGGAATATATTTATCTAAATGATTTATATGAGAAGTAATTTAATAGTTGTGTTTATTGTTTAATTTATTTATTTAATTAATTTTAAAATATAGGGTGACTGTGAGAAAACTTTAAAATATTGACAGAGGATAAATTGAATAAGCCCTCTATACTTTTATTTTAGTAATATAAGATTATAATTACTATTATTTTCAATTTAAGATTCATCTTTTAATAAAGGAAAATATTGGAAAGTCTTATTCTTTTAATTTCAAGAAACTGATAAGTTATTATCCTAAAAGCAATCGTGATGCTTAAGGTAGAGAAAAAGATCCGAATGAATATTTTTGTTCAGAACTAGTAGCTAAATTCTTTAAAAACGTTAATCTTTTACCTTAAGATAAAGCAGCAAGCTCTTATTGGCCTAGTAAACAATTAATTCATTTTATAAAGTGTTTAGTATAATTTTTTCTTCTTTCTATCATTAGTTTCATTCTCTCAAATGAAGAACTTATAATTATTAAATGGAGCTTCCTTTGGAGACGAAATAACAATTGTTTTAGATAGACATAGAAACCTAGTAAAAGAAAGGAAAAAAGAAGTTAGAAGTCTATCTAGCATGGCAGAAAACTATTGAAGATAACAAACAAATAAACAAATAAAAATGTTTAAATGTGAATTTTATAATAAACTATTTTAAACTAAGATAATAAATATATTAACTAGTAAACTTTAACTGTATACATAATTCCATCAATCCATCCATCTATGTTCTTATCCTTGTTATTATTATATCAAATTATCAAAGTTCATTCACTCCCTTGTCTTATTATCAGAAGTATTTATTTACTTTTTTAGGAATAATTATTTAACTCCTACTCTGAATAAGATTAGTTAAATCAAATCATCAAATTGGAATATTTTGGTTTCTCTCTTAACTTTTTACCTTCTTCTTTAGCACAACCAGTAAAAAAATAAAATGTTTATTTATGCTTTTAGATTTTAATAAATTCTTAGTTTATTTTTTAGTTATAATTTAGAAAAGATTGAGGCTTATTGATCTGATAAAGATATTTTTTGGATTTATTTATTTAGAAAGACGCATCTTGATATAAATTAAAGTGTTTAATTTGATAGATTCAGTAGAATATAAGTAAACAACAATCAAGTTAAAAAATGAAAATTGAAGCTGAACCAATTTTAAATTTAAAGAGAGATGGGGCAACATCTACTTTACTTATTTTAGATGAAGAAATTTATATATTATTAGATTGCGGTTTGAATGCAAATATGGATTTTAGTGCTTATTGGTAAAACATTGAGAAATTGAAGAAGGTAGATATGATTCTATTATCACATGTAGGAGCTGAATATGTTGGAGCACTTCCATTCTTATTGAATAACAAATAAATCATCAGTTAGGGCAAGAGCATAAGAATATACTCAACTACTCCAGTGATGAAATTGGGTATGTTCAATTCTTATAATCAGTACTTAAATACAATGATGCTTGCTAATGAAGACGATGCTCTCTTAACTGAGGATTCATTTAAGAAATTTTATATAGCTTATGATAGATGCAAAGTGATATAATTCTTTTAAAAGAAAGCTGTTCGTATTAAGCATAAAGATATTATTATTAGTCCTAACTGTATAGGTAACACATTAGGTGCATGTGCTTGGATTATTAAAGATAATCTTATTAATATTATGTACATGATTTAATTCAACCACAATAATGATGAACATCTTGATGGAATTAATATTAAAACATTTGTTAAAAAGAGAATAGATGTATTAATCACAGAATAAACTTTACTAAATGGACCACTAGTTCATGAAAAGCCCTCTTCCCAATTGCATTTTTCAAATAAAAAAAGTATTGCTTAACTCAAAGAAACCCTAAAATAAGCTATTTAAACAACAGTATAATAATAATCTAGTTTAGTTATAGTCTCCTATCCTAATGAAAGAGTAATAGAAATAATTATGATTCTGTGGCAAATCTGGAATGAATCCAAGTATATTATTATTGCTTTTTATAATTCTTACTAGTTAAAAAAGGAAAATATTTTTATTTTCATCAATCAATAGGTTTGATTGCTATTTAAATAGTTAGATAAATGAATAAATATCATCAAAAATATTAAAACTACTATTAGATAATTCAATTTATGTGTTAAGATATTATAATTTTCTTAAAAATATAGAAAGATTTTCAAAATTCCTTAATCACAAGACGAGTAATATGCGAAGATAGAGTTCTATCACAACTATAAAAAGTATATGCAAGATTTAGTTAATGATTAAATCAAGTGTATGAGGAAAGAGACAGCTTATGTTTTGGTAGATTATAATCCTTTGTAACCAGAAAGCAATTTCATTAATTTAGAAACTACATTTCCTTCTCCTGGATAGATTGAGAGAGGACCCAAAATTATAGTAACTACTTAATGCTGTCTTTATTATCCATAGATGATTAATTTTGTTCAAAAAATGTCTACTAATCCTGAAAACACTCTTCTTTTTATAGGTAAATTTAATTATCATATCATAAAATATTAACAGTAAATGGCAAATAATAGGTAATAAATCTAATGTAAATAGATATAAATGGTTTAAATAAGGAGAAAGAGGATTAATTAAGGAGGATTAAGTTTAATTGAGCGAATTAACAAAAACAGTCTTGAAATAATTCCTACATGAAGAACAAGAACAAAGTCTTCCTTAGTTAAACTAATAACCTTCAGGCATGTAAATAGAAGATAACTTTGATAATGAAACATTAGCAACAGCTAATGATGCAAATTTAGAAGATTTAGAAGACAAAACATAGAATATAGGCAAGGATCTTTTTGATAATTAAGAAGAATAGGAATCTCTATTCGAATATAAATAAAAAGACTATTATAGATTTTTGTACACGACAACAAAATACAAGAAATGTGATTATGGGGAAGAACTCACAGAAGAAGAAATGGAATTGTTGAAGACTATAGCAAATAAGAAGAAGAAAAAGGATACTCTTGCTAATCGAATTTATATCACTCCTGAATAAATTGCATTGCAAGTATTTGAGCTAGTGGAAAATACACACTTAGCTTAGAAATAATTTGCCCCGTTGTTTATAGATTCTAAGATGAATATCCAAGAATTCAATATAATTAGTGTTTCAGATGATAGATCAATTTCTAACATTCTAACATTACTCAATCCTAAGCGTATTTTCTATGTAAAATCATTTTAATTAATTATTTTGCCTATCAATAAGTTTATCAATTAAATATTCACAAACGAAAAATAAATTAATAGATTAATTAAGGCGAAAATTAAATTTAAGATGTGTTGAAAGAAGAGACTGATATCCATAATAAGAGCCTGATTTTTAATTTCTAGAATAAGATTAAAATTAACAGTAAGGTTTAAGGTAGAAGATTTGTAGGTAAAATTACTATGAACTATAATGAGGGGAGTGAAAATAAAGTAAATTTGACTTTAGAGTAAGAGATGAATAATTCCAATCCTAACAGAGAATATTACGGAGATTACCCTCTTGAAAAATTGCTAGAGTATTTACAAAAATCAGGTTACACTTTCACTGTTGCTTGGGGTGGTATTAATTATGAAGATAAAGTGATTATTAAAAAGGATAATTAGAATTTCAGCGTGGAAGGTGTAAGATGTAAGGAGTACTATGAAATAAGAAAATTAGTTTATGATTTTTTGTAGAGTTCTTGAAAAAATTATTGAATAAAATAAAAATGAACAATTTTCAAATTTAAAAATAAGGATGAATGATTAATCTATTCATCGATTAATTATTTAATAATATAAATTGAATGAGCTAATGAGCGGGTGAATGGGCGAGTGAGTGAGTGAGAGTATTTTATTCAGTTTATGAAATAATTTATATTTTTTGTACATTTATACACATATTTACAAAAGTTAAAAATAAAAATAATTGATTGCTACTATATGAAATTCTATCAATAGATCGATCGATCGATCAATCTATCAATCTATCTATCTATCTTATTATTACCTTAATTTCTTACTTTCCTTCTTAATTTACTTTTATATTTAGTTTGTTTTTGTTTATTTTTTGAGCGCCTTCCAATCAAATTTATACTTAGCATATTCCAAAAGCAAGTAAGAAAGAAAACAGACAGACAAAAAAGCAAACAAAGTTTTAAATTTGTTCAGAAGTATATTCTTTTTTATTGAATTTAGATTTCAGGATTTATGTAGGTACGTATGTATGTATGTAAACTATCTTTTCAGGCAATGAAAAATCATAGATAGCCTTACATCAATTAAATAACAAAATAATATTTATTATTTAACCTAAGTTTATTAATATTATACTATAGGTGTAGTCTCACTCCTATTATTTAAATGAAAGACTGCACATATTGTATTCATTGTTGAAGAAAATGGATTATCATCTAATCAATCTTAGATGTATTCCTTTGGGAGATATTTTATTGTGAAAACTTTGCCTTTTTTGATAATAGTAGAGCGTTCTCCCATCTTCATTCTCTTAGATTTGTGTCTAAAGTATTTGGGAATTTATATTTGATGATTCTAGTATCCTTCGATCTGGTGGATGTAGAAGGGCTAGTTGGATTAATTTATATTTGGATCTGGAATTTCAAATGGCTTGAATAAATCTTTATTAGAAGTTGCTGCAATATCTATCCTAATACGCTTTTGGGAAGGGTCATTTCTCAATCTTTCAGTATCATAACCTAAATATGCTGGATTGATTTGGAAAGAGCGCATTGTGTCTAATTCTGTAATACGATTTTCCTTCAATTCATCATCATGAAGCCATAAATGAACTTTTACAAGTTTCTTTTATTCCTCTATTTGCAGTTCTTGCATGCTCAACATGTTGTTGTTATTGTTGATGCCATTACCTAAAGCAGAAATGGCATTCAAGTTTGTAGCACTTGAAATGCCACCATTTCCTATTCCATTTACCATCATGTTATTGCTACTGCAAATACCGCCAGTCTAGCCAATACCTTCAAGACCACTTTCTCTATTTTTCTTTTAAAAATTTCTAAGTTACTTTATACAATTCTTTAGATCTTCAGTGAGGCGTTAATTCAAAGATAAGGGATTATCTTTTTCAGTATTCAGTGGTTCTTTTGTTGTTAAACCTAAAAAGTCATGACTCATAATGTAGAATTCTTGTTGGATAAAATCTATATTATTCTTTTTTGCAAACCTATAACTATTTTTAATTATCTTTTATAGAGTTTTTATTATATATTTTTTATAATAAATTTACTTTAATTATTTTTAGATTTTAATCAAATCATACTCATCATACCCTCTCCTCCTTTCCTTTCTTCTTTTTGGACAATCACAAATTAATCGTATGCCACCCTTGATAAATTCGTTCATTTCTTTTTCTAAGCTACTTTCTTCATGCAAATCTAATAAAAACTAAGTAAAATTATATAATATATCCAAACACCAGTAGCAGCAGCTATTTTACTCATTAATACAACACTTCCAAAAATTATCTTCATTTTCCATCCCTATTACCCTGAACCAAATCTAGATTTCCAAAATTGCAAGATATAATAAAATCAATCAAGTTTCATCTTATCTAATTTAAATTTATATTTTAGAGAAAATTGTTAATAAATCCAGATTTTTTCGCGCTTTCTCCTTCCCCCTTCTTTTTAATTAAATTAGAAAAAATAAAACACTCTCGTAATCAAATTCGTTTAAAATATGTGGAAAATTAATTAATCATAACAATATCTTATTTTGAATAAATGAATCATATTGAATTAAAGTAATTTCTTTCCTCTCAAAAAATAAATAAACTAATCAGCATACAAATATATATTTTTTAGATAGACATATCATTCATGTATTTTAAATTTAACTTTCTTTATATTAATAATAAAATATATTTAATCTCTCTAATATTTTCTGGAAGCAAATGAAAATATATTCTTTAAAAAATCTTAAATAGAAATATCATCACATTGCAGAAAAACAATTTAATTGTAACCTACCCTTTATTATTTATTAGTTAAAATAATCTTTATACTAATAGACTATTTGTTTTATTGATAATAAGAATATCAAGTGTGTTTCTACTTTCAAATATCTAAAAAACAATCTATTCATATTTAGAAAATAATTGTCTTTTTATTTATTAATCAATCATATAAAATAATAATAATAAAAATGAGAATTTTACAATCCAAGGTTACGAGTTATCTAATCTTTCTCAACTATTATTAAAATAGAAGAGATTATTACTCACTAATTAAATCAGAACTTTAATTTTTTTAATGAAAGAAAAAATAATTAAATAATTAGAAGCAAAATTATTTAGTAAAATTTACACTATTCCTATCTATAAAGCTTTAAGGTTATAACTGTTTCTTAGGCTATTTCCCAAACTTTTTAATCCTTTATTTATCAATTCTGTATGTCTTTATAAATTGTAATTATTGGTTAACAATAATATTGAATTATATAAAAATTAAAGAAGTAAAAAATAAAATAAATTTACTCAAATTCAAATTTTAAAGAAGTGAGTTATGGTAATTATTGTATTACCTAGGATAAACTGTTTGCACATTTGGTTTTTAAATTAATTTTTCTATCGTTAAATAAATTATATTAAATATAAATTGGTGTAATAAAAATGTTTACCTAAAAGTTAGATTTAATAAGCTAATATTTTAGCATCCAATTATTTTTTCTACTAAATAAGATACCCCATCATCACTTATTGAATTAAGACTTAGAAAATAAAGTATAAATTTTTTATCATTAATTAATAATTTAATTAAAATAAAATTTAAGTCAGAATTAATTTTTTTACTGAAAATTTATATCTAAAGATTCAAGATTTTAACATAAACTTAATCCTTGAGAGAATCCTAAAAGAGAATTATCATCAACTAAGCATTAACTTTTTTATTTATTCAGAATATTATTGAAATCAAAATTATATGAATCATTTCAAGTTTTTTAAATAATAAATTGGATATAAGTTTTACTCAAAAGACAACTTCAACTATTTAAGATTCTGCCATTTTCCTAAAATTTTTCCAAGATTGCCTAGAGATATATTACTGAAATCATTTCTTTTTATTTTAATACTATAAGCTAGCTAAATATCTTGATAAAATAAATTGATTATTACCCAAAACAAAGACTCAATGAAGACAGGTTCGAAAGTTATCCTAATCCTAGAATCATATCTGATATAATTTAATCGCTAAAGCAGTTTTCTCTATTAAAGTATAAATAATATATTTTAATTTTATTCTTTAATTTAATAATATTATCACTCCTCTAAGTTTAGATTTAAATCTACAAGATTTAAGCACTTTCCTAATCCTTTGGCCAGATAATTTAGACTATTATCACATATTTAAGTACCTCTAAAGTATTTTATTAGTACTAAATGTAATAACATGATTAGAAATAATTTTACTATAAATAAAGAGTCAGGGATTAGAAATTAGAGTACTTAGGCAACCAAAATGCTAAATCTTTTATTCCATTTTCTCCAATTTCTGTAAACCTAGATGATATTATTTAAAATGAAATATAAAATAAATACATATTTATTTTACTATAAGTCGAGTGTTAAAGATTTGAGATTTAAACAATATTGTAAAGCATTTGCTAACTTAGATAAACCCATATCTTATACTTTAGTCAAACTTTTTAATAAAAATTAAAACATAATGCATCCTAAATTTTCTTAAACAATACCCTAATTCTAGTACTAATTCTTTGAGATTTGAACAATGACCTATTCCTGTTACTAAATCTGATAATTCCTTATCTCCAAATTCATTATAACTAGAAATATATAGAATAAAAATTATAATAAATTCTGAATTTTTTTTAATATTCTGAAATTAAACCTAAAGCAGAAACAGAATGATTCTAGATATTAACAATTGCGCAGTACTTATGATAAGCCTAATGCTATAGATTCATCTGCAAAAGTACATCTATTTTATTAGAGAGAAATTAAGATAGTTAAAGTTTTATATATTTCAATATTACTTCAGACTAAGTTTCAACTTTTAAAGGCTTGATAAGGTTTAGAGTTCAGAAAATAAAGCAGATATACTATCACCACAAATTTCTGTATATCTTATAAAATAGAATTTTTTTATTCAAGAACTAAATGGTTGAAATATTTACTCCAAATAAAGTTACAAAGATTTTAAATTTAAGGTTTATCTTAACCTTTAAGCTAATGTAGAAATATCTTAATCCGAGATTTTAGAATTACTTTATTTATTTCATAAATATTTAATGTTCATTATTACCAAAAAGGATTATAATAAAAACCTGAAATTAAAAGTAAGATGGTTCTATCTTTCAAAGCTACTAGAATTAAACTTTTTATTAGTAATAATCAATATTTTAACAATTTCACAAAAAATTATGTAATACTTCTGTTAAGTCTATTTTTGTTCCCATTCTTTTAATATTGTTTTTTTCTACTTCTTTCTATTTAGATTGAAAAACAAATTAAATTCTTTTGATTTCTATCTCATCATAATTCCACTTTTATTAATTTAAAGATAGTTAAGTAAAAAAAAACTGCCGTGTTGCTTAGTTTAAACTTTTAGTTTTTGAAGAATACCATAAGATATAGCTTCTACTTAACCTAAAAATAAAGATAATATTCTTATTAGTTATTTAATTAAAAAATTTTTATTATTAAAAATATATCTAAAGACTCTTATCTTAATACAAATTCTTTTTCATTTATATTTTAATGTGATGAACGTAATTAAAATGAATTCAATATTTTTAAGTATTAAGTAAATAAATCAATAATTAGTAATTAGTTATTTTTTCACTCAAACCTTTAATTAATTAATTAGTATTATTCTAACCCAAAGTAGAATTTAGTAAGTATAAAAAAATTAGGGAATTGAAATATGAAAAGTCTTAAAATTAAATAATCTACAAATGAAGAAAAACAACCAAGTTTATTAGAAGCAAGGAGTACAAGGAAATTAAGGATGCTAATGAAGGCAAATGAGAATGCAAAGAACCATTTTATTGAACATAATGATGAAGAATATATAATTTTTGATAAGTAGGATTATAGTGATTTAGAAAAATGGAAAAAAAATCTAATTTTAAGAGAGAATGAAGATGTTAGTGATAATTTAAAGATGAAATTCAAGCACATTTAATCAATAAAAGAAGACATATTAACTCCAGAATTAAATTTTGAAATAGTAGACTCAGTAATGAATCCAAAATATTACGAAGATGACTTTGATTATAATAGCATTCCTACTGAGATTAATATGAATATTGAAAAGGAATCTTTAGATATGTAATAAAGTTAAAAGAATACTATGCAAATAAATTCAGAACATTAAACTATAAGAAGAAGCTCATTTTCTCAAAAGAATTTAGCTCATGAAGATTTTAGTGATTTCATTATTGAAAGAAAATTAATAAGCGAGAAGGAGATATAAGAAAAAAAGAATGAAGCTCCTAATGAAAAAAAGGTTAATTAAAACTCTCCTTCTGCTTCTCCTAAGCCTTAAAATAGCAAATTTCCAATAAGTAGAGTAAATAACTAGAGTTCAATTTTTTTGTAAAGAAATCTAAATAAATAATTGCTAAACAACCTTCTTTTAAGTAGGATAACTAAGAAATACCAATCAAATTAAAGTAAATATGAAATTATTTAAATATTTTTTAATATTATTGTTAATTTATTAATGTTAATTACCATAAAAGTTAAATTGTCTCCTTATTTCTAAGATTGAAATATGAATAAATTTTAAATTTCTATAAAAATAAATAATCTTAATGCAAATCAAATTTATTTTAAACCACTTAATACTCATTTTTGGCTTAATAAAATTTAAGTATATTAATTTCTCTTATAAAACATTAAAGCTGATAATACTTAAGAGGAAGAGAATGGAAGCAGGAAAAGAAAAGTAACAATAGATACTAAAGTAGTAGGATAATCATTTTACTAATAAGAAAATAAATAGAAGAACCAGAGTTTAGATATTGTTAGGCACTTGTTTAGTGAAGAGACAGAGAAATTTTAAAAGACCACACTGAATTCATTTAAAAATGTTGGTGCTTAATTCTTTAGATTGGGAAATGTAATTGAATATGAAACGCTGCTAAAAGATATATTAAACACAATTTATCATCCATAAGGTATATTAAATGAAAATCAACTAGAAGGAATCAAAGGAGGAATAAAATTTGACCCAGAGAGTTTTACCTATTTAGAGAAAGCATTACTTGATAATTACTATAATTGTACTAAGGAAATAGATGAAGTGTAATGTAAAATAAGGGAAGAGAGATTATTCTAAACTAATATTACTTAGGAACTCTAAAATGTTCATGAAGAAATGGTAAATTAACTGTTTAAAATTGATGCAGAGGAAGAATTATTCAAAAATAGCATTAATAATGCTAATAGTATGCAGTTAATCTTACACTCCACTTCAACTAAGATGAATGCAAATCGTTTTAAAAACTATGTGAATCCTGATTTAAAAATGAAATAACAGAAAATGGAAGGAAAAAGGGAAGAGCTTAAAATTTATTTTGAAGCATTAAAGAAGGCTATTTAGTAGAGAATAAAATCTTCATTGGAAAAGTTAGAGATTATGGATAAAGAGATACTAAAAATAAAATAAAAAAGGAATACCACAAAGATAATTTTAAAAGATTTATATTTAAAGGCATTAAAAAGTGATTCTCATTATTCATCTTAAAGTTTGGTTTGGATAATAAAATCATTGATTAATATAAATGAAGATATGACTAATACAAATATATTCCCAAGTATTTTAGATGATACATCAAAACAGTTCTTGGTTTAATGGGCTAAACTATTAATTTAATAAGAAAGAATCTAAGAAAAGATTAAAGATGTTAACACAGAAAGCTTAAATGTTACTGAGTAATATCAAAATATAGTGCTTGAATCTTCTAAAATTAGTAGTTTAAATTCAAGAGATTAAATTAAATAAAAGGTTCATAGAATGGCAAAAGGGAATATTCATCTGAAGAAATTAAGCATAACCTACTCTTCTGATCTTTCAACAAATTAGAATTTCTTTCCAAGCTATGATGAAATAAATAATTCAAAAAATACCTAAAGTCAAGAAAGAATAGCTTTTGATATTCATAAATTATCTCCAGCTTGCATTTAAACAGTAGAATTGAAGAATGATATGAGGTAAGAATCACTTCATATTAACAACTTAATAGAAGAATTGAAAGAAAATGAAAAACTAAGACTTTGTAGGAAATTAAAATCAAGTGCTTCTGGATATCAATAAAAGCTTCTCATTCTTTAATCAACTCTTTAATCGTTATTTGGAAAATAAGAAGGAGATGCTTATTTAAATCATCACTTGAAGGAATTGTCATGCTTTGATGAAAAGATAAATAGCTAAAAGTTTTTCAAATTCACAAGTAAAAAATCAGCTCTTGAACAACAAAATAACAATAATGAAGATACTTTGAATCAGACTAAACTTTCATTTCTCACAACAAGTGTAATCACTCCACAATAGAAATAATAAAAAAAGTAGCAAGATGTAAATCAAATTGAGAAAAGACCACTTAGTTCACAGAAATTATCTCTAGCATAAGACATTATATAAAATTTCTAAGAAAAGAAGAATACAGTAATTCATAATCATTAGATATCACTACAATACAATTAGTTAAGCAATTATTTTTTCAATAATATTTCCTCAAAAAATATTATTAAAAAAAATAACTCTGGTTAACCATCCCCTCTTTTAGAAAAATATTTCTTTAATGTTAATACGAAATCAAGATAAATGTCTGAACATAACTACAATCCTACTACTATTTCTTTAATAAAATCTCCTTAGTTTGCTTAAACCTCTTCTAATTTTAGTTCATTTAATAGATAGAATAAGCAAAGAAATCATCCTACATATTTTTATTGATCTCTTTAAAATTATACATTTAATTTATATTATTACTTTTATCTTCATTTACATATTTTCACATTTAAATAATTATTTCTAGACCTATAATTTACCAAGTAACACTATTAAAATAAATACTACAAAATTAAATTAATTTTTTTTTTTGTGTTTAAATGAATAATTTATATTATAAAGTAGATTTAATTGTTTTTAATTTGATTGATTGTAGCTATCTTAAAACTTAACTAGCTAAAACAATTAAAGTAAATTTATAAATTTAGTGATATCTTTCTTATAGTACTAAAATGTATCTCTCTAAATCTTTCCTCCAAAAAATAGACAAGAAAAAACTACTTTAATTTACTAGTTCCCTATTTCTTAAGATTTAGCATAGAGAGTATATAATTGATAAATTATGCTTTTTTGTTAACAAAATTCTAAATTTTGTTATTGGAGTAAGTAAGCCATTTTAATTATTTTGTTTGATTTTACCTTTCTAAAAATTAATAATAAAATTGGCAAATTACACAATATTAATATTTAGAGAAAGAAAGAAAAAGATATTTTAATTTTAAAAATCAACAATGTCTTCTAAAGTAATTAAAGAAAGAGAATATATTCCATTAAAGGATTTACCTGATAGATTATAGAATGAATAAAATTATAAAGTATTGTCAATGAAATTTTATGAATAATCAACTTTTAGTTCAGTCATTGCTACTACTGATGGAAAAACTGAATATTGTTTGAAAATTATTAACATGTTTAATGGGGTTAATGAGATTGATGAAGATATTTATAAATCAGCAAAACAAGAAGTGTAATAGATGAAAAAATTTGATCATAAAAATGTACTAAAACTTATTGATTCTTTTGAAATGGGTTTCTACTATATAATTGTGATGGAAAAGTATGAATCAACTCTAGAACAATGGTTATAGAAAAAGAAAAGCGAGAGTTTATTTCTTCCTCAGATCATTAGTTTTTCAAATCAACTTTTTTCAGCAATTAAATGTATCCACTCTAAAGGAGAAATAATTAGAGATATCGATTTATCTACAATTTTGATAGATAAAGATAATTAAATAAAAATAGTAATGAATGGTTATTCAAATATCTCAATTCATAAAAGAAACTAATGTGTTTAGATTAATTACATAGGTAGTAAAGTATCCTTAAATTATGATTAAAAATAGGAATGTAATCAAACCTAAGTATTAAGTTTTTAATCATTAATCAAACAATCATACATAAGTTAATTAAAAGAAAAAGATATATTGGCTGCAATTCAAATTATATATTAGCTCTGCGGTGCTAAAACAGTTGATAAATTTAACTAAAACCTTGTCTTAACTAATCTAGAAGATGAATTAATCAATACATTGTAAGAAGTTTTTGAAAATAAATCTAAAAATGTTCCAAAAATAGAAGATATTCTGACAAATTTAGAAAAGGTAAGAAAAAATATATGGGAATCAGGTATATTCTCTTAAAATCTATATTAAACGGCAATTAAGCTACAACTTTAACCATAGGAAGCCATAAATCTATTGCTACTCTGTATAGAATAGTATCCTAATAACTCTTAATATAATTAGAGTGTTGGGGACTTGTATAAATCTGTAGAAAGATATGAGGACTCTGCTAAAGCATATAATAAATGTCTAGAATAAGATCCAGAAAACAAAGTTTGTAAAGAGAAATTAGCAGATGTTTACAGATTAAAATCTCAAAGCTGGTAAATATAAAAGGATTAAATCATTTAAGTGTTTATCCAAAAGGGTAATCCTATGGAAGGAATGAAGCCTTAGTACTAATTTATTTTTGAGCAATTAAAACCTAAACCTCCTTTGTCTCGTGTTTAAGGAATATTTTTGTCAGTTTTCTTCAGCCTCTTTTTAACAGATATTTTGAGGATATTGATTAATATTGTTATGTATTTCTATGTTTATGCCTAACTTATTATCTGCTAAGAAAATAAAGAAGTCTGTTATTCCTACTCATTAGAAAGTTTAAAAGAATATTCTATGGCCGAGTATCATTTTTTCGAACCCTGTGTTAATGATGATACAGTTGGTTATTTGTGCAACATTGGGGTTGGAGAGTCACTATTTATGATGAAATTGAATGAAGATTACATATCAATTTTTTATTCTGAAAATCCTTTAGAAGATTCTTATAAACATTTCTCATAGTGTTTGCTATAAAACTAAAAGATAGGATTGTGTTATGTATTTTTAGCTGACTTTTATTTGATGTAAGAAAAATATAAAGAATCTGAGAGTATAATAACTAACTGCTTAAATGTCTTACCCTAAGATTTCTTATGTATTAACTATTTTGGAAATTTTTATTCTTTAGAAACTAATTTTAAAGATTATTCTAAATCAATAGAATATTTTGAGATGTGTTATAAACTTTATGAGGCTTAGCATTGCAAAACTTAAGCAAATGATCTCAAGAGGAAAATCAACTTTTTATGATAAAATTAATTATTAAATGTTTCAAAGATATAATAATATTAATTTAATTTATAATATTTTTGTGTGTAAAAGGATATTTTAAAACAAAAAATGGATATTTCTACTAATAAGACTTTAAATCAATTAACTAACTGACTATACTATTAGGTCAAAATTAATTAAGAAATAAATAAATAAATGGATTTTTTACAAATACTATTCTATATAAGTAAATATTTATAATGAATTCATTTTTAAATGAAGTCTTAAAATTTACCTTGATTAACAATACTTAAAACATTTCTATTCTTTTAGCATCTGTACTTATCATTTACTTAAGGTACAAAGATATTTTTTAAAATAGTAGTGGTTAGTATTAGTTAATCAAGAATTAGTATTTATTTTATCTTAACCAAAATAATTTACATATTTAAGAAGTTATTAATAATTAATAAAAAATTTTGAAACCAAGAGAAACAAATAATATCTATCAACCAACCAACCTACCTACCAACAGTCAAGACAGTAATTTGATTTAAAGAAATATGAAAAGTATCAGTAATATGTATGCAAAACATAATAATATTCTTTAAAAAGATCTAAAAGCTAGATAATTCAATTAATATATTTAAAATTCATAGTTGTAGTATTTTTCTATAAATTTTTCTTTATATTACTCTTAGGTATTAGTAACTGAATTCCAAATTATATTAGAGAATTCAAATCATAATTAAAAAATTAATTTTTGGGACAAAGTTACAATAAATTAAATAATGAGATTGTATTTTTTATTAGTTGGCAGTAAATGGTGTTGAAAATTTTGATTAGAGAAAGTGGGTTTAAAGCTATAAATTTTTTACCAGACTTCAAATTTGTGATAAAATGAGTGATTAGAGTTACATAAATGAATTTATTAAATTTATACCTACATCGAATGTAGTAAAAAACAGTAATCTAATTGAAAGAAGATTTGTAATATCAAATCATGGGGGATTAGTTCAAATGATTAGAGACTTCAATCAAAGCGTTTAGAAGTAAACAATTTTACTAAATTTGAGATTAAACTAATAATTTCGGTTTGAATAATTGAGTACTATTGAAATATGATATTTTAATATCAAATTTTAGATCAACCTATTGCATTTCTAATTATTCTTGAGAAAACTTTATTTTATATTACTATTCATTTTACTCCTTTAGATACCTATCTCTGCTAATAACCATACTATGATGAATATAAATCCTATTTTTCTTAAATACAAATCTCATAAAGAATTCTAAATATTAACATAAAAATTAAAAGACAATCCCATAGTAAAACACACAGTTAAGGCAGATCTCAACAGAAAAATCCATCTTTTATAAACCTCTACTATAGAATATTTAATAAGCATATCCTACTATTTAAGAATGATTATCAATAATAAACTAGTATACTCCATTCCCATTACTGAACCTCGTGCTGGTGAAACCTCTGTTTATCGTTATCCCATTATTATTGACCCATCTAAATAAATCCCTAATGAAAATACCAAAACCCTCTAGGATATTATAGAAAATGCTTCCAAGAAATATGGTGATAGAGAATTCATAGGCTCTCTTAACAAACAAACAGGCAAGTATGAATACAAGACATACAAGTAAATCTATGAAATGTGTTATGCAATTGGTTCAGGTTTAGTTAGCCTTAATCTCCCTAATCATGTTGAAGAATATATGGACTACAAGCTTGATGTTATAGGTAAAATGAGAATAATTTATATAATTTTTAGGAGAGAGTTAATACATTATAGTAGAAAAATATTAAAATTTTGTTTAATTAATTAAGGTATCTATAGTTAAAACAGAGAGGAATGGACTATCTGCGATATGGCAAATGCTATGTTTGGCTTTACTATGATCCCTTTATATGATACCCTTGGGTAAGATGCCATATCTTTCGTCTTAGAAGACTCTAATATTACTGCTTGCTATGTCTCATCAAAAACTTTACCTAGTTTGTTATAATTGTAAAAATTTTTCTTACTATTTTCAAAGATAGAGTTCGTTTTATCTTAATATTAATATAACTTGGATTGAATATCATACAAATTCTGATAAAAACTTAATTAAATGGAAAGCTTTTATCAGAATATTTAAAATAAATTATCTTTTTAATGGAATAATAAAACACAGAAATACAAATGATTAAATTTAATCAATAATAACATTTTTCAAATCAGATTACTTTAGTTGAGAAGAAAAATATTGAGAAATCAATTGTAAAGAGTAAAAAAGAACCTTCGTTTTTAATCCTAAGATTTTCAAAAGAAATAAAGTAAATTTAGATATTAATCATGACACACACGATATTAAATAAATGTTTTGAGTTTCTTATTACTCCTCATAAATTAAAATCTAATAAATTCTAATAATCTTTTCATTCTTTCTGTTATTTTATACTTCTATTTTACAATTAAGAAGTGCTTTTTAAAAATTTCCAACCTCCTTATCATCCTTATGGGCTTAAAATAAAATAAATTCTTTGACCATATTAAAATTTATCCCACCTATTCTTTATTCTAACAATGTCTTATTTATAAATAGGAAAAAACTCCATAAATTAAGAGTTATTATTTCTTTTGATGAAGTTCCTTAAAATTTGAAGCAAGCCTTAATACAAAGAGGCCTCCACTTAATCCACTTAAATGAAGTAGTTGAAACTGGTAAACAACACCCTGCTTCTATGAGAAAAGTAGAACCTTCAAGTATTTTTACTTTCTCTTATACTTCAGGAACTACAGGTAATTCTTTGATAATAGATTAATATAAGATATAAATATTATAATTAGAGATTAGTTTTAATTTTCTTCACTTAAAGAAATAAATTATAGAAAAGTAAATATATTTTTTCTATTAATAAATAGGGAATCCTAAGGGAGTCATGATCTCTCACAAGAATATGTTAGCTTCAATCAACATATAATAATTAAGTGATTACAAGTTTTATGAAACTGATACTCATTTGTGCTATTTACCACTCCCTCATATTTTTGAGCGTTACACTAACTGCACTTGCTGGTATGCTGGCAGCAAGATTGCTTTTTACTCTGGTAACACTATGGATTTACTTTAAGATTGTCAAGCTGCTTAACCTACTGTCTTCATCTCTGTTCCTCGTCTTCTCAATAAATACTATGATTTCTGTATGACTCATTTAAGAAAGAGGTTCAACTAAAGCTAAATTGATAAAGCTATTGCTATTAAGTTAAAAGACATAAAAGAACGTTGTCACTATCAAAACCCCTCTTTGGATTCGTAAAGAATTATTTATATAAATAAAAGTTCGAAATAAATGCTTAATTAAAAGTAGAATCTACCAAAATACCAAAATTGAGTGTCCTTTATTTTAACTTACTTCATTTTCTTAATTTATTTAATTTCCTAAAATAAATGAAATCTAATAAAAATATTACTCAAGAAGAAATGATTAATAAAATAAATATTTTAGCTAATAATCTCTTAATTTAGATTTCTACTAAATCATTTTAAATTAATAAATAAAATAATTTACTTAATAATAACTTTAATAATTTCAATATTTATTTTAATTTCTAGGCTAATGTTTAACGACCTCAAAAAATTCTTTGGTGGAAGAATGAGAATAGTTTTAAGTTCCTCAGCCCCAATTTCTAGTAAGGTTCTTGAATTTTATAAGGTGATTCTTTCTTGCCCTGTCCTTGAAGGATATGGATAAACAGAGTCAGCTTGTGTTAAGTCATTGACTGTTGCTTGTGATCCCGAAACAGGACATGTAGGCGGTATTTTACCAAGCTATGAAATGAAACTTGTTGATGTCCCTGATATGAATTATCATGCCACTGATAAGGATGAGCATGGTAATCCTCTTCCTAGAGGTGAAGTTTGTACTCGTGGTCCTAGTATTTTCTCTTAGTACTACAAGCAACCTAATAAAACCTAAGAAACTATTGATGAAGAAGGATGGATGCATTCTGGTGATATTGTATAAAATTATTTAAATAAAAAATTCTTCATAAATTTAATTATAATAAATAGGGTGTTATATTACCTAATGGTAGCTTTAAGATAATAGATAGAAAAAAAAACATTTTTAAATTGAGCTAAGGTGAATATGTTGCCCCAGAAAAAATTGAAAATATTTATGTTAGAGCAAGAGGAGTTGCAGAAGCTTTCATTTATGGAGACTCATTTTAGAACTACTGTGTTGGTATTATTGTTCCAAACCCTGAAGAAATTCAAAAAATAGCTGCTGAACTTAATATCAACTCTAAACTTAGTCTGAGAGAATTATGTGCTAATCCTTAAATTACTTAATTTTATTAAAAAACAATATTGGATCATGGTAAGAAGGAAGGTTTATTTACTTTTGAATAAGCTCAAAAGATTTACCTAGAGCCTGAATCCTTACTAGTCCATGGTTGTTTGACAGGTTCAATGAAGATGCAAAGACATATTGCTAATAAAGTCTTCAAACCTGTAATTGATATGCTTTACAGCAAAGATACTAAGGGTGAAGTTGTACAAACCGTCCTAGTTCAACCAAGATTGTGATTAGTGAATTATTAACTAGCTTACAAAGATTAGTTAAAAAATAACTAAAATATATTATTGAGTGATTATCAACGCTTAAAGTTTACATAAACTAGTATTATTATATATGTATTATTCTTTTATATTTTGTAAATTAAAAGTTTTTTAATTAATAGATTTGTTAAAGTAATTAATTTTCATTTTTAAAATTACCAACCTATTAAAAATATTTATTTTACATTTATTTAATTTAAAGTTAATTAATTTTTAAAGTATAAACCCTATTTTTATTTAGATACATACTTATTTATTTATTTTTATATTAGAAGAATTAATATATTGATTAATAAAAATATCTACAATATGTTATTTAATTAGAATTAGATTAGCATAAATCAACCTTACTTAGTTACATAATTAATAGCCCTCCTTTTGTTTTACAGCTTAGAATATTATGTTATTAATTTATATAGATTATACTATTTAAAATATCTTTATATTTTGTTTAATTTTACTTAAAAAATGGGGAGAGATTATATGGTTTAACGTATAAATAAATAACTACATTATACATTAAATATGATAAATTATTATTTTAATTAAATTAAAATAAACTTAAGGTTATCCAAATAAATTAATACTATATACACATAGAAATATCTCTCCCACAAAACATTCAAAAATTAAGGTTTTTGTCTCAAATTTTTATATGGGGGATATTTTGAAGAAGGGGACATTTCAAAGGTAATCCTGTATTAGGTTTTTTAAGTCAAAATTCAAAGAAGGTAGTCAACTATACAAGATTCTTAGATTTTTTCAATTAGTTTTATATTTCTAATAACTCTCTATTACTAATATTTTATCTTTTAAAAAATAAATAATATGTATTAACTTTAATAAATTTACAATTATTCTCCTCCAAATGTAAATTTTACAGTCCTTAAACGATCATTTAATAATATCTGAGATTATAGCTATTTTATTTCAAGCGTAGTCATTCCGTTGTAACTTTTATATGCAAAAAATTAATAAACAAATAAAACTTAAGTGTAAATTACGAAAAATTTATAGATAAAGAATTTAAGCTAGGAAACTTCTATATCTCCTTGCCAATTAAGTAAGTATTTTCTCCTCCAATACGATTTTAGCTAATTTAAATTAGAGCAATTAATAATTAGTTATATTTCCTAAAATTAATTATTAATTGAGTTTTACTATAGATTTAATGCTAGTTCTTTGATATTTGGACACTATGAAATCCCCTCTAACAATTTACTAGCTCCAATGCTTAAAGCCAACCAAAATCTTTAAAAGTATAAAGAAAAATTCATTCATAACAATTTTAATAAATGATTATACCCAATATTTAGTTCCAATCTAACCAAATTTTTGAATGACTTACTAAAGATTTAACCGATCATAATTGAGGCTTTTTCTCCTGTATATCCAAATCTATTATGACTACGTTAAAGAAATTATTTGAAACTTACAATTCATAATTAAATTTATATTAAATACGATAAAGATATATTCACTTATTTTAGATTGCTAAGCTAAGAGATATTTAAAAATAGTTCTTTAATAGCTTCTTCTTTTATATTGCTTGACCTAATAAAATTTATTTATTTTGTTGTAGCATATAATTTATTTTAATTAAAATTAAATTACTCTAGTTCCAAAAAAAGATCAGTTAAACTTTAGCATTTTGATAAACTTTTGCTTAAATCAATAGCTTGCTAATCATTAAGATTAAATGAACTATAATTAAATTAATTGTAATTTAATGTTTCAAAAATATAAATAAAAAATTACAATAGAAAACAATGAAATGTTTAAAGATGAGTCAATTTCTCCAAACTCAATTCTAAATTAATTTAAGAAGACTCTAAATTATTATTGCTTAGCATTAAATAAATAATTAAGTTATAATTGAATTAAATTTTAGGATTTTAAGTTTACTAGAGTTAAAATTCTAATTTATTCAACTATTTGCAATTACATATTCCAGATTACAGTTCTTGAAACCCTTTTCCCTATAGATTACACCTTTTAAATCATATAGATTTTTTAATATAGAAAATTTATTTTACTCAAAACTAAGCTTAAGAACTTCGAGATTTTAGCAATTCTTTATTTTTTATCCAAATCCTATTAAGCTAGCATCATCTACGATTTGGTTACTATTATTTTATAATTTTTATATAAATAATTCGTTTTAGATCTATTTAATTTTTACAATATAAAATTAATCTCATGTAAATGAATTTAATTTCCTAAACTGTATTATAAATCTATTATCTAAACCTTCTTCTCTTATTCACTTTTCCTAATTTAAATATGCAATAAAAATTTACAGTAATTTTTTTGTTAAGCTATTTTACAAATAAAAATTATAATCAATTAATTTGAAGGTGATCTTTCTAAGATTACTACACTAAGATATTCCCTAACACAATTCATTTACCTATTAATTATTTATGCTTCCAATCCTTTATTTATTACATAAAAAAATAAGTAAAATTAATCCAAAAATATTGTATTTTAATTCTTAAGGTTTTCAAAATTCTTCAATTTAAAGCTAAAAAAGAAATGATTTAAAATCTAATTTATTAATTAATTAGATAACTCTATAGCTTGGTGATAAACTTAATATTATCATTTAGAGGTTTTACTTACTAACTTTCTAAATTCTTGCTTGATTTTTATCTATTTTGATCAAATGAATTAACTAAATTTAAATACTTGATTTTGAGGTTTAGATTTTCTAAAATTAGTAACTCAGACAGCCCTTTTTGTATAAATTATATGCTTTATGCATCCAATTCACATTATTCTCTAAATAAAAAAGAAATTATTTAGGTTTAAAAATTTAAAAAAAAATAGTACAGTTTCAACTTTAAAGATTTTAGATTAGTTAACTATGCAAAGCCATTACTAATCAATTAAATATTATCAGATTTCAATTTCCTAATATTAATATAAATCATTAATTAATTCTAATTAGGATAAAAAAATTAATTACTTCAGATTTAATTTCAAAAACGATAGTTAATACAATTTTCTAAGATATTTTCCAAAGACTCCTATTTCTGGGTTCCAAGTTTTATTGCTATAATTAAAATTTCTATATTTGATATACACATTATCTTATTAATTACTTGAAATTTAATGAAATCTCCTGGAGCTAAAAACAGTTTGAGATCCATTCAAGAGCACATAGAAAATTATCACAACAACGGTAAAGTTTTAAATTTGTTATTTTAATCTCTGAGAAAATAAATTGTAATAACTCTATACTAAAATGACTTTAAACAAATATTTTTATCAGAAATTAAAGAAAAACAATGATTTACTCTAATGATAATCTTAGAGAATGGATATTATGACATTTCGAAATATCTTCTTTATATTGAATAACTGCTTCTTAGTCAACTTCATTTCTAAATAGATTTGTTAATAACTGTTAATACAGAATCTTACTTTTATTTAGCTTACAAGTTTGCATATAAGATTTTCACTTAATCATAATTAGAATTCTTAAGCTTTAATTTTAAAACATTATATTTTGTATTATTTATTAGATTTTAACAAATTACTTTATTTAAATAGTACATACTTTTTGATATTTTTCCAAATTTTTTTTAATTTTTTTAGTTATTTATGAATTATTAAACTTTTCAAAACAAATAATTGAAAATCCATATAAATAAATATTGATTATTAATCCCTTAATAAGAAATTAGATTGAGAAAATATTCTTTTTATTATTTTATCATAATGCAAGATAAGGAGATTATTTAATATATACTTTAAATGGTTTAAAATAAAATAAATGATTGTTTAAGAATATCAGTTTATGTTCTTTTAATTTAATATTTGAGTGAAAATCAAACGATTTTTCGACAGTTGACTACTCCTTTAAGGGTTTTACTATAATTCAAAAATTAATACTGAGCTATGTAAACTAATAATATGTAAAAAATTTTGTAAAAGAAATTTCTCAATTAATAGACGGCTGGCTAAATTTTTTTATTTTTTATTAAAATTTACAAATTATCATAATATCCCTCAGAGTTCAAAACAAATTAAATTTCTGGGAGAGATCTTAGAAATATGAATTGAGAATTTATTTCATAATCATTAAACAAATAAACTAAATAGCTAGCTAGCTAGTTGTATCTACTCTAAAATTTTATTGAATTTCAGTCTAAAATTTAAGATGTTTGATTAAATTTAATGTTAATTTATTTAATAGCAAATATAACCAACTTTATTATGCTTACTATGTCATTAGAATAAGTGATAGATAAGTAACTAAATTTATCAAATAAACAGTACTCAAAATAGATAGGATGATGAAGAATAAAACAAAAAGTTTTACTATTTACAATTTTTTCAAATATTTATTAATTGATCAATCAAGTTATCATTTATAATATTTAGAAACAGAAAATGGGGTTGGGGTTGGGGTTGGGGTTGGGGT
>JH651344.1:0-107452 GCA_000260095.1 Tetrahymena borealis
ACCCCAACCCCAACCCCAACCCCAACCCCAACCCCAACCCCGTATTTTTAATTTAAAGAGAATTGTGATAACTTATAATAAATGTTGCTATTTAGGTTTTCTTTCTATAATTTTTAGGATAAATTTTACTATTTTAATCTTAATAATAAATAATTTTACATAAAATATAAATAAATTTCATTAAATGGATCTACTTTTAAAGTCATAATATTTTCTTTCACTTTTAAATCATTAAATAATATTAATTTTATAATAGAAATTTGTAAACTACGCTGCTTTATAACATTAATAGTCATAAAAAAAAGCTTTATTAGATAAATTTACATCAGCAAGCAATTTTTGATCAGGTGGGTATATTATTAATTTTATTGAGAGTCTCCAATAAAATTTATATAGAAAATTTACTTAAAAATGTAATTAGCTATTATAATAATAACTATTCTTTGATCAGAGACTTAATTTTTGATATGGATGCATATTTTGGAGAAATAGAGTTTGTTTAGCTTTTTAGAAATGAAAAATATTAATAAGAAATTAATTTATAATATTATGATGATGATGATGATGACAAATATTAATGAATTATCTATAGCATGTAATTATTTAACAAATTAATTTCTTTTAACTATGCATCTTCTTTTAAATTGAAATAAGACATTATATTTTATAATAAATAATAAACATTCATCTATTTTCAAACTAAAATAAATTATATTAAGGAGTGATTTATTTATTTATTCCTCTTGCTTTTTAATTAATTTCAATTCTAGCAAGTTCTAATCTTTTTATAGTTTTTTCTATTTCATTGTTTGTTATTCACACTAATTTAATTATCAAACAGATTTCATCAAAAATTGCACCTTGATTTCTAAGTTTTACAGAATGGAGTAATTTAAATAGCATTTCAATTAATACTAAATCAAATAATCAATTTAAAACAATAACATTCATAAATCAACAATCTAATCTCCCCAAACATTAAAAATTGTAAACTGAATAAAAGAAAAAAATGACAAGTCAAAAGAATCTAACTGAAAAAAAATAATAATAACCATCAGCTGAAGAAAGAAAATTACTCAGCTCATAGAATGATGTATAAATCATAAAAAATCAATCTGAACAAGATCTCTCTAAATTGGATTAGTCTATTGATATTGGTCAAAGTGTTGAGTAGGTTCATAACAACGAAAATGGATATTAAGAGATTATTGGTTCTGAAACCAGCCTTTACAATCCAGAATAGAACCTCAAATTGAAGTAGAAAGAGAAATTACCACTTTTGACTAGATTATAGAATGCATTTAAAAGATTTTTCTGCAAGAGGGATTGCTAACAAAGTGAGATAAACTACACTGACAATTAATTGATAGCAAGTATTTTCCTTAGAAGTGCAGCTGCATATTACTTTTATAAGTAAAGAAAATTGTTTTTGTAAAGGAGAAATAAATCTATCAATGATGAGAAAATTTTAAGAAATATAGATTCTAATTTATCAAAGAATGGATTCATCTACTATGATCATTCTTCTAGTGGATAAAAAACTCTCCTTAAGGGATCTTTTATTTCAAAATAATATCCTTTGAATACTTAAATTGAAATTAAGGGATACAAACCTGGAAATGAAAAATAAGGTTTGCTTTCATCTTCAGAAACTAGAAAGATTGAGCTGATCTCTAATTAATATGAGGCAGATGCTGTTCCAATTCCTTTACAATCTCAATAGAACTTATTTACTTCTGCTGTAGCAGGTTTCACTTACTTCATTTCATCTAATATTTACTAAATTAAATTAAAGTCTGATTCCCTTTCAAATTTCACTGATGCTTTCTATTTCTTTGGATACAAAAACAGAGCATCTTAGATAATAAAAGTTGATAAAGTATTCAAGAATATAAGTTGGTTAAAAATAAAGTCAGATTAGAAAGCTTTGAAAATATGTGCTTTCTTTGCAGGTAGTCTTGCATTGTTTTTCTTTTATAAGACTATCAAATCTTCTGTTACTCTTGTTAAAAGAAAGAAAGGATTTTTCTCTCGCACTCTTCATGAAATTAAGGAATACTTCTAACTTTGAATTATTTCATTCTAAATAAAAGTTGTGAATTCTTAGACAGAGAGAGAGCCCCAAAAAATATAATTAACTAATAAACTAAATAAATCTATATTAAATTTGAATGTAACATGCTTATATATTATAATGTACCCTCTTTAAATTTCAATTTTACCCATCCTTTCATTGTATTTAAAATTCAAATAATATCTAAAAGTAAATTAATAATAGTTGTTAAATTTTCTCTATATCTAGAGTTAAAAAATATTTATCTTATTGTACAATGTTATAGCTTTCTTTGCAAGTTAATTAATATAATTATTTGATAAATAGAGATAAATTTTCTTATTATAATATAAATTCTAAAATTGATTAATACCTTTACCCAATAAAAATGAGAATCAGTTTAAATATAATCTAAGACATATATCCGTAAATGTAAATGATATAAAAATGGTATAAATACTTATTGCTTACTAAGAAATAATATAATAAGTATGGAGGTATTAAAGTATAATTAAAGAAATGATAAGGTATTTGAAAAACAAATTATATTACTAGACATCAGCGTCCATAATTATTTATATAATCCCTATTCTTTTATTGTTTTAATAAAATTATCTATTAGAAAAAATTTTCTCATTTCTAGAAAAGTTTGATTTTTTTGAAATGGAGAGCGCTTACTTTTAATAAATGCTAATTCAGGGATTACATTAAATCTTTAGGAAAATTTTAAGCCAATAGATTTTATGAGGAGGATTATTTATATTTGATATGTTTGTTTAAGCTCAGATTATGGTAGATGATATTTTTGATAATAAAAATATAATGGTAGTTGATGATGAGCTAGAAATTTCAAGAAAAATCTAATTCAATCTATTCTAAAAATTCATTTCAAAATGATTTGCATATTTTAATAAATTATTCAGGTGTTTTTGATTGGAATTTAAATAAAAATATGTAAATGAAATTCTGAGGATACTATTATTAAATGGATTCTTTTACAATGCGGTATTTAATTAAATTAATTCTATTAGAGATTCTTCAGTTTCATTTGCTTACATTCAGATCATTTTCATTAAATTCTAATTTTAAAGTTAAAAAAAAACAAACTAAACTCAAAATGATGATTTCACCTTTCTATTCTAAAAAACTATCTTTAGATTCAATTTCTCTGATCGGGATAGAATTCTTCAGAATATACTGCTTATTTTAAATTTTTTACACATTATTCTTAATTGTTCCACTCATTTTAGAACTTAATATAAGTTCATTCACCAAAAAATTAAAACTAAATAATTA
Organism: Tetrahymena borealis; assembly: GCA_000260095.1. Lineage (NCBI taxonomy): Eukaryota > Ciliophora > Oligohymenophorea > Hymenostomatida > Tetrahymenidae > Tetrahymena > Tetrahymena borealis. The sequence goes on from JH651344.1 coordinate 3,350, forward strand.
ATAACAACACAAAAAAAGGATTAAACACACAAATAAATAATATGAGCTCCTAAAACAATCAAAATAATAATTATAACACTTTTAATTAAACTTCGCTAAATTAATACAAAGATGACTTAAAGGTATTCTAAGAAGCATAGCTATCTGCCGAAAAAACAATGAAAGATAACTCCACTTAAACTGTCAACTGGTTTGAATAGCTATGTGGTGTTTAGAATATACTTTCTATAGAGCATGCACAAGCTTGCTACAAATTTAAGGAATTCTTGAATGAATAAGCAAATAAAACAAACAATAACAATATAGAATAAAAGTAACAGTAAGTTTAACCAAATCAACCTATTTAACTAAATACTAATGCAAATAATCAAGTAACCAATCCTTTCTCTCAACCCTTTTAATCAACAAACAGCCAATTTAATAATACTAACTAAAATTAACCAAATTATCATAATCATCCTCATTCTCATTCTGTTGGATATTACATCATGTGTGGCTTTGGTGTTTTAATTGCTTTAAAAATGACAAAAAGATTAATTTTTGGAAGATCATGTCATTCAAAGTGGTAACACTGGTGTCATCATCACTATAACTATAGTTAGCAAAATGGACATCCCTAGTACAGCCGTTGGTATAGTTTTTGTAAATAAAAATGAAAAAATGTTAACATAACTTAATTATAATGCATTTGTATTTCTTTTATATCATTCATATACTGTTTTTAAATTAATAACTATTTTTCAAATCTTCTCATTCATTTAATAGGAATACTTTTAATTAATCTAAAATCCCTTATCTTTATCAATAATTAATATAATTCGAATCATAATTACATGATAGAATTAAATATATTACTTAAAAATGCAAAAGTATTAAATCTGGCTAAATTGTCTATCAAAATTTTATTTTTGAGTAAAGTATATTTCTTATAAATATTATAAATTTTTTCATTTTTAAAATCTGTATGTATAATTAATTGGATGAATGTATTGAATAGTTGGAATATATGATTGATAAATAACTTTAATTGTTAAAGGATTTATATACCCTTAACACCAATCAAAAAATAAAATTCTAAATAAATTGAGTAAAAATGATAAATTTAATTGACTAATCTTCAATTTATATTTACATTAACTTTACAAATTAATATGCATACAAGTTTATTTTAGATGGTTTAATTATTATTTTTAAAATAGATTAAATTTTCTTATTGTTTATTATTACAATTGATGTAACCTTATTCAATTCTGAATTAATTTTATTTACTCTTAATCTCTTAAAAGACTATAATTTTCAAAATTAATATTATCATTTTCAATTAGAATCTTCTTTTTCTTTATTTTTAATTTTATATGATTTGTTGTAATGATAGACAAATTGTTATTAATAGAATTAAACAGAATTTTACATAAGAAAATCTGGCAATTACAATCAAAGTAATATAAATGGAATTGATCATCAGGATGTTTAAGTAAGATAATTAATAAAAAAATAAATAAAATAAATCAATAAAAAACTACCTTTACAAATAAGAATGTCTTCCACTAACAATTAAAACTAGGAAATTTAATTATCTCCTGAAGTCAGATAATACTTTGAACTCTAATAATAGCTATAAGTCTTATAAGATCCTGCTAATCTTCATATTTCTTAATACTTAACGAATGATAAATAATCATAAACAGTTACTGATAACAGCTCAATTAACACAGTTAATTTTACAGAAGCATAAACAAAAGAAGAAGCTAAATCATGTCGTTAGAAATTCAAAGAAATGATGAAGTAGAGAAAACAAGAATTCCATGATAAATATCACAAAAGATATGACTAAAGCTAAGGAAATGATAATAATACTCAAATCAATAATGAAAAGCACTGCCATTCAAAAAGAAGACACTGTCACTGCTAATGTTAATAATAAAATTAATAAAATAATTAAAATAATAATTTAAATTAAGATTAATCAAACTCTTAATAAAATAATGCTAATTTAAATTCTCAAGATAAGTAATGTCATTTAGAATTTTATAAACACAGAGGATTTTGCCATTTATAATAATAATAAAATTAATAACAAATCAATAGTTAAAATCTAAATAATGGATTTTAATAATAAACTTCTTCCTCATCTCAATGTTTCTTTAAGAGTTAATGGAACTAAGGGGATTAAGATAGCTGTTTAAGAAGAGGACCACCTTTACCTTTAATAGTTGCTACAGGATTAGCCTTATTTGTTGGATTTAAATTTACTAAAAGAGCTTTCCACTACATGAGAGCTTAAAGATATCCCTAATAAACCTGTAACTGGTGGGGGAATAGAAAGTAGTGATATTTCTTCAGATATTATAAAATAATTTTTTTATTTGAAATATTTTGCAATTCTTTTATTTTGTATATCTAGTAACAATATAAATTTAACTTTTAAATAATCTAACTTTTTTCTTATTTTCTATCTAAATTAAGTTTTAAAAGAAATACAGAAAATATTTTAATTAAATATATTGTCCTAATAGCTTTAATATTGAACGATTTATATTTATCATTATAACATAAGAATATTATTTAAATTCTTTTTTTTAAAAAAATGAAAAGAAAAGAAAGATGTTTGATTTCATAAAACATAGCTTTATAACAATATTATTAAATTTAATAAAATCATTAGAATAAGAGTAATCTAATAATCAATTAGTTTCCCTTGTTCGTTATTAATCCCTTTTTTAAATGATTTTAATTATTATAGATAGGTATTATAAATAATGGTTTAACATAACAATTATTTGTTGTATTCAAATATTATTTGTTAAAATTTGTTCTCTTTTTTGATAAATTTTCCTTTAAGAATTTCTTTGTAAAAATGATCAGAAAAATAATTGCGACTAACAATTTATCAAATATGATATAACTTATATCAGAAAAATTATTTATTATGAGGAAATAAATGAGTGAAGGCATTCAAAATTATGAAAACTGAAAAATAAATAAAATAGACATAAATGAACCAGATGTAATTGAAAAGGGATGAAGATAGAGAATGTTCAAGAAATTATTACTTCACATAATTAGTGAGTGCGATAGATAGTTGAATTTGGTGATAAATTATAGTAAATAAAAACTTTAATTCAAATCAATTATTGAAAGAAGAATAACAAAAAGTAAACATAAATTAAAGAATGAGCGAAGTTAATAATAATAATAAAGAATATGATTTATTACAAAGTGTTGATGAAGAAAGAGGTTTATTATAATCAACTAATGATCCAAAATTATTGATTGATATATCAAAGAACTCTTCAATGTGCGATTAGCCTATATAATTAAGCTAATCTAATTTAGATGATATCAAACCACAATAAAAAATTACTAATAATTCCTCATTAACTCCAGAGGAATTGAAATTATATAATAAAATTAGCCACTTAGATGCTCCTGATACATCGAATGAAACAATTGAAAAAGTGAAAGAATATATAAATTCTTTTATGGATATCTTTAGATGGAGAAGAGATTACGATACATTTGGATAATTATATACTTAAATCGCATTTGATGGGATAGCTACTTATTTCTTAATAAAATAAGCAAAAGTTATTTAGTAATAAAGAAAATAACATTTAAGTGATGGAAAAGTTATTAACGAAAGTATGAAATAAAACCATATTATCTTTTAAAATACTAAACAAGATTCAAATGTTTTATTAAAAGGTAGGATTACTGATATGTTAGCTGTTAATCACATTAACAATAAATTAAAAGATAAAAAATACAACAACGAATTTAATAAAGTTTTTAATATTACTGTTTCTCCTAATAATAACCCTAAAGTTAATTCCTAATTTGAAAAAGATGTCAAATTTAATACTTCCTATACCTAAAATAATATGAATTTGTTAACATCAATTAGTGCTTCTGTCCTTACATTATTCACAAAAAATATATTTAAGCTCAAGTTCAGGTTTGAATATGGAGATAAATTCAATTCATTTGACCATTACTTCTTTGGGTAGAAAGTTAGATTATCAAATAATGGAGAAATTGGATTGAAAATCTAATAGATATTCACTGAATTTGATTAAAAGAAATTTAATATTGAGAAATCTGCATATTTAATTTCTCTTTTAATAGCATCTGGTGTCAGTTTTTACTTTGCTGTTAAGCTTGTAAAGAATTTAATATATTTAGCTAAGAAGAAGAAATTATTTAGAAAAAAATATAAATGACTTTAGCATATAAATTATTAATTAGTAACAGATTTGTTTTCCTTTATATTTCATGATAAATTTTAATTATTTTTAATAAATCTAATTTATTATTTATTATGTTTTACTAAAGATCTAAGGTTTACAATCAAATTTACTTCTACTAAATATTTTCAACTTTATAATTCTATTAGTTAATATTCATTACCTCATATTATTTACTCTAATAGAATTTTAGTTTTAACAATATTCATAAGCTATTCAATAACTCTAAAAACTAATTATTAAATGAATAGCCATCTATAAGCTAGGTTTGACGTTTTTCTTCTTTTATTTCATTTTCTAATATATTTATTTCTTATAGATTGATTGCATAATATTATTGTGACTGAAATTGTGGAATTCTTTTTATATCATTTTTTAAATATTGAGAGTTAGAATATTAGATATATTATGTATTTTATTTAAACAATAAAAGATTTATTTAGCAAATAAACAAAAACAACAATAAAATTTTGTATTGTTGGTTGGAATTGACAAGTAACAATTCAATCTACAACAATTTGATAATCAAAAAGAATCAATAATTTCTGTTTGGTTTTTTCGAAGCTCATAATTGAATTTTCTATTTGTCATTTAAACCAATAAAATAAAAGCAAGCTACTATTTTATTACAAAATCTTATATTAATAATTAAGACATATCAAAGCAAATCTAAAGGTATATATATAAAAATGATTGGACTATAAAATAACTTGGGAGAAGAGAGAATGCTTTTGGGTTCTTCCTTCGGGCGTGCACCAGAAGGAGTATCTTCTGAAAAGAGTGAGAAATGCGATGAATCTATAACCTTTGAGAGCTGTTTTTAGTTCGAAGATGATCTAAATGACGAAAGTTCTAGATTGAAAGATAGTGATTTGAAACAATCTTCATCAGTAACTGAACAAAAAGAGTAGAAATAAACTAATGTATTAAATAAATTCATTTAAAAAATCTAATCGCTTCTTACATTCAATAGAAAATTCACAAATTTCAAATAATTGTACAAATAGCTAGTTTTTGATGGCTGCATGACAATGTATTTCCTGAAAATGCGTGCTAGGTGCTAGAAGTATGTAGAAACTTCATTCAAAGATGAATAGTTGATGAGAGAAATCTCAAAAGATTTGTAAAAGGATTCGTTTCATTATTATAATCTTTCTGGAGTTGGTAATAAGTGTATTGTTTGGGGAAGACTTAACGAATGGAATGATTTCATTGATAGAAAAGATGGGAAATGTTAGAAAAAGCCTACCCCTAATTATTATTCTCTTAGTTCATTTGGAAACTCAAAGGAAATTAAATTAGAAATTAATAATCCTTCTGCTGTTTTTAGTGAGGAATCTTCATTAAAAACCTTTACAAAAAGAGGAATATTATATCGCCTAATTACATCACTTTATGCACTTAATCTATTTAAATTCAATGTAGAATAGGGAAATGTTTAAGTTAAATTTGGGTTTGTTTATATCTTTGGTGAAAAGGCTATTAATTCTGATGGATAGTTATTTATTAAAGCTTAAAGAGTCTTTTAGAGAATTAATTATAAAAATTATAGACGCGATTAAGCAATCTTTAGCGCTTTTGGAGTTTTAGTTGGAGGTATCGGGCTTTATTTCCTCTCTAAATTTCTCAAAAATGGTTTCATGTGTTGTAAAAAGAAGAGGTTAGTAGAAAGAGTAAAAGAATTTTTCATAAAACCAAAGAAGGAAAAGTATGAGAAGTATGAAAAATTATGAAAGGAGTTTACTAATTAAGGGCTATTTATATATTACAAATATTTATTAAAAATTGATTGAAGGCATTTAACCATACTAAACTATTAAAATCATTTATAATTAACTTATATTACTATTACATTTTTTTATTTATTCCTTTTTATAGTTAAACTTCAAAACTTTCTCACTTTTGATTTTTTTCATTTCAAAGATAGCCTTAGAACTATTATTCATTCCAATTATTTGCAGAGTATATTTCCATTAATCCACCTCTCTTCAGAACTATGGTGTTTAAACTAAAATTGTTATAATATGATAAATAATAAAATGAAGAATATCTCATTTAAAATTAATTACTTATTTTTAGGAGGGAAGGAATTAGATTTTAATGTGAATGCTCTTTATTTCGAAGTATAATTGTTTAAAAGTGATGCATCAAGGATTTGTTCATTTTTTTAATAAATTTCAGATAATATTTTTAATTCAAAATAATCTCTTCCAGTTCTTTCTTATTATATAAGCTAGCATTGATGTATGTCGGATTTATTAACTTGAATTAATAAAGAAGAAGTTTATTGATTAAAGCACAATATTCTATCAACCGAAAAATCTATTTTCTATAATCATAAAACATATTTTATTTTTTGTTGTGGTTACTGAATAATTTTATTATTACTGCATTTGCTAGAGATTGAATTGTGCTTGAAATTGATGTATCTAATTAAAGCCAATTGAGTTGGTTGTCATCTGTCAATGCCACAAATTAAGCCTTAGCTACAAAGCTTGAGGAAGTCAAAATACACTATTGTTTGATCATAATCATATCTTTAAATTGCATATTATCTTTAAAATCTTTCATGAATTCGAGCATATCAATTTCTTAAGGAGGGATTTCATTTTTAAAGGTATGATAGAGGGAATTTTCCCATTCAAAGCTATAAATAAAGCTAAGTACCATCTCTTTATGGTCTTACTTTAAAAGATGAGCTAAAACAATTTTATCTTAAATTAATAAGATGAAAAGAGAGGTATTTTTAAAACATTATATTTTTAGTACAATCTCATCCTTAATATATAAATGATGAGCATAAGGCTCTTTTGGATTGTTCTTGGATGAAAACTTAAGCACCTTCTAAAACTATCTTGATTGGTCTTTATAGAAATTATTTACCCATTACTCCTAATTTATTGTTTAGTTTTGATTTTCAACTTCCATGAATTGATCTAAATTGATTATTGTTATATTTGTTTCTTTAAATGAAGATATAGCTTCTGTAGTTGGATTCACATTATATTTTTCACACCCATAATAGCAACCTATAATTCTATTAAGTATTTATCAATTTAATTAATAATATATTGTTATATGAAAATATAAATGAATATACCCACTATATATTGAGTAGAATAGCCCTGTTATCTAAGTTAAAGTATTTATATAAAAAACGGAGACAAATTCAAAGTTTTTATTAATTAAATTAATCTAGTTTTTAAATTTAATGTATAAATAAGTTAATTATAATTTTAATGAATAAAAAATTGTTTGTTACATAAAATGAGCCATCTTCAGACTGAGAGAGAATGATCATTGAGAGGGGAGAATATATATCATCAATAAACTAGAGTTCAATAGGTTTTTAATTGAATCTTTTTCTCTTAGCAGTAAAATGATTTTTATTAACTGCAGAAGGAACTATTTTGATTGGTTATATTTTAATATTATTATCTTTTTTAGATTACAGGACATTTAAGACAGTGAAAGGATTAATCATAAATGTGTTAGTGATATCGTAGTGCATTGAATCACTTGCATCTTCAATTTCTAATTTTCTATACTCGAATTTGAGGTTTTCTAAGAAATTGGAATTGCTATCAATAATCTAATTGGTATTGACACTAATTAAATAAAGAATAAAGCTATTTTAGTAAATCCAATATAGCTTATCCTTTCCTATCCAAACATTTTGCATTTTAAATTTGTTGTTTTGATTCTCGTTTTTAATGCCTATTATTTCTTCTATTTCAAGATAAGAGAATTCAACTTTAGTCTTTTCTGGATTCATTTTGTTTTAGAGAAGATCATCATTAGTAAGCATTAATAGCTTTTTACTCTAATCATAAAATGATATTTCCTTTAAAATATAATTTGTATTATTTAAGACTATAGGGTATTCTTAAATTTGAGTAATCTATTATATCTTTTCTAAATCAAACTATTTTTTTGCAAAAGAATTATATTAGAATTATTTTATGAAAGAAAAAGTGCTAATAAAATTTATTACATCTTAAATCTTTTTGAGATAAGGTTTTTTATCTTTATTAAAGTTGTATATTTCTATTTTCTAGCTACTAAAACGCTTTAATCCAATTAATTAATAACTGTTCATGTTAAATATCTACTCAATTTCTTCATCATTTTCCAAACGATGAATTAAGTGATTTTAAATAAATTTCTTAGGATCCTTCTCCCCCGATAATATAGATTCATAATTCAGTATTAGGATGTGTATTTGATCTCCAACTTGTAAACATATCTTGTTATTAAATAAGTTTTTCTTTATATATTTAAAATTATTGATAAAAATATTACTGTATCTCTCAAAGAAAACCCTTTATCAAATAAAATATCCTAAGTAAATAATTCACTAAATTTAACTTCAGCTATTTATTCTTTATCATTCTCTCTCACTTTCAATACTATTGTATTAAGAGTAATCTATAATATATTTTATTTAATTTTTATAAGAATCTTTCATCTATTATGTTTTAATTACTTGAATAGTTGCCTCAGCTATCCTATTAGTCTTATATTCAATTTATTTATTTTCTAAATAAAGTGTTGAGGCACTTTTATCTAAAAATTAGTAAGTAGGTTCTTCGGGATTTGAATCTATGTAAATCTAATTGTCATTTTTTAATATAAACTTATATAAAAATGAAGTTGAAAGACACTCATCTGTTATAAGGTAAATCGAATTAATATAATCCAAACAAATTGTATCTATTTTGTTTGTTAAAAAGAGTAGGTCAAGTTTATTAGAAATTGAAAACAGAGAAGGACTTTTAACAGCCAAATCACAATGGTAGTGCTTTTCTAGCTAATAAGAATATTCAGTTACTCTCTTGGAAGTATAGATGTAGTTATAAGCAAGTTCTTGAATAACTTTTACATATTCAACAGAAAAGAAATAATTTACATATATTTATCTTAGGGACACTATTTTTTTTTATACCAACTCACAGATTACTAAACTTTCATCTGATTATCTTCCGAGGAAATGATTGTTATTATTGAGCAATAACCCTTCTTTAAAGTATTATTAACTTAAGGAAGTTCCTATCTTACAAATTTCATTTTTTTTGATGGAGCCATTAGCTTCTACTTTTAACTCACTTAAAGTCTCATTATCTAATATATAAATAGAATTCTCACTTAATTGATTGCATCCCTTTATCTTCAATCCTTATCCCAAAATCTTTTAATAATTAAATTCATAATAGTAGTTATATTAAGTCAAAAATATTAATTATAGAGTTAAATTTTAATTGATATTATTAGATAAAATATACCTCAATTTTATTTGCTTTTTAATCATAGTACTTAATACTATCATCAAAAATGAGTACTAGCTTTGCTTATGAAAGAAGATAATAAGTTATAAATTTTTCATTAAGGTTTTCAAGTATGATATTTCCTTAGATTAACTCGCTCGTTTTCTTAGAAATCATAAATGAAATTATAGATCTTTATTGATAATCTACCCCCTATTCCACAAATATCTACATAAACTCATTCTTCTTTTAAAGAACCTGAAAATTTAATAATTTTATAAGTATCTTTTAAAATTAAATATGAATTAAACATACATTTTCATTGTCTCCTAGCATAGAATCTGGAATTATTTTATGAGAATAGATATTTCTTTTTTCATAGATAGTTGGATATTTAAAGCTTAAATTTAATACAGAAAATCTATCTTTTATTCCCTAGATATACATTGAAAGTAGATGTTTTAATTTGAATTAAATAATATATTCTTTACTTTAGAGGTTAGTGTAAGTGAAAGTACAAATAGACTCTCTTAATTGACTTCATTTGAAATCACACAAATGTAATTAGAATTATCAATTAGGCAAGATGAGAGGCAATTAACTCCTTTTATTTTAATCTAAAATAGAAATTAAGAGTTATTTGTTTCCTGAATTATCTTACTTAATCTAATTTCTCCTCATACTCTTTATTTGAACTATATTCTATTAATGTAACAATGTCTTATGATTTAATTTATTCATTATTATTCTTTTTCTAAAATCCTATGATCTTCCAACAAAGTTCTTCATCTAAAATCATTATTAAGGTATTATATAAAGGTTAGTTTTGATGTATAATCTTCTCTTTAGATTTATTGAAATTTAATATTTCTAGCCCATGTACTGGATTATTGAATCTCAAATAGAATAATTCTTCGATTGTACCACGCTGATTTCCAACAAAATGAATTTCATTTCTCTATTAATTAAATGGCATGCTTAAGTTAATAATCAAACCTAAATTTATTTCAATCATTTACTAGCTTATATATTTGAACAATATTTCCCCCGAGATTCAATTACTTTAGGTTATCCATTTCAAAGATTATAATAATAATAATCAGATTCTCTTTATTATCAAAAATTAATAGATACGATGAAATTTAATATAAAAATTATAACAATTTCAATTAAAATCACATAAATCAACATATCTTCTTATTTTTGAAAATTCAAAAAATATAATAAAATATTCTGAGCTTCAGGGGAGAAAAATATTATAGAATTTAAATTAATTTATTAAAAATTATTAAATTTAATTTAGAATTAGTAAATAACATGTTGATTGATTGATCTTTTTACTGATAAAGAATTTTCAATCTAAATATTTAGAAAGATACGAAGCAAATAAATATGTAGATAGTGAGCGATCAATGAAGTGAAAGTAGGAGCAAAATCTATTATGAATTATATTCTGACTGATTTAATGGGGTGTTTTGATAATTGATTGAAAAATAGATTCGTTGTGTGTATGTGTTATTGATAAGGGTAGAGTTGTTTTTTGATTTTAATTCGCAGTAGAGATACAAATAAATAGAAGAAGAACTAAAAATAATATTAACCAAAAAATTATTAGATTGTAAATTAAAGTAATAATTATAATACAAAGAAATCAAAGCCACTTTAATAGAGCGTAATTATAAGACAAACAAAATATAAGTAGAAATGGATCAATAAGTCGAGTAAATATTTTAATTTCAATAGCCTTACTATCATATTCGTCCCTTTCAACATTCAAATGGATCTCCTTTATAGAAACATTCAAATTTAGCAATTTGCTTACTTTTTGGGATGAGTATGAGCTGAACCAACTAATACCCTTTCTTCTTATTAATTAATAGAAAGAAATACATTGCTGCCGATATCTTGAGAAAGAGAAAGAAAGATATTGAAAGAATTCAACACAAGGTCAATACAAAGATATAAAGATTGAAGGATAGAAAGGCTAAGCCCACTGCTGAACATTTAACTCCTGAATTCCTTGCCTAAAATTATAAAGCTCAATAAACTGCTTATGCTAACTTCAAGAAGAGAGTAATTATTATTAGCAAAATAATGGCATTAATTAAATAAAATTTCATAACAAAAACAGTCCTTGAAGATTGCCAGAGATGATAGTCAAGTTTAAAAGGATAGAGTTATCCTTGTTATTAGAATTAGAGGGTAATTAACTAAATAGATTATAATTTTAGCATTTTTTATCTTAACTCTCTTTTAATATAAATAGTGTTAAGGATATTTCTGCTCACCAAACCAAGATCTTAAGATAATTTAAGCTCCCTACTATTAACAGTGCTACCTTCATCAAGATGAACACTGCCAATTTAAGAAGACTTAAAAGAGTTGAAAATTATATTACATATGGGTAATTATTGATTTTATTAGCTGAAAATTTATTATTGCTTTTGCATTTTCAATGAAGAAACAATATTAGATTTGTTTAGTAGGATTTTGTTTAACTAAATACCTTTTATATATTAGATATCCTTCTCGTAAGGTTATTTCCGAATTGATCTACAAGAGAGCTCACGCTAAGCTTGAAGGCAAGAGAGTCCACATTGATAATAATAAAAAGGTTGAAGATAACTTAGGAAGCTTAGGTATTATTTGTTTGGAAGATTTGGTCAATGAAATCTCTGGATTAGGACCCAACTTCGAAGCTGTTCAAAAATTCTTATGGTAAAAAATTTAGATAATATTAACAGAATTAGTAGCATTTGATAGGCATAGCAATAATTGAATATAAAAAACAAATATTTTTTAAGGATACATTACAATTTGAATTTTGATATAGGATATGATACTAAGATTATTAAATTAGAGGAATTCACATAGCTATGGCATTAAATAATATGCTTCTATTTAATATTTTAAAAGGACTTTAAATTAATTTTATTTCATTATGAATAATTAGGTCTTTCAAATTAACTACTAAATCTGATGGATGGGATTAGAAAAAGATTGTTAAGCCTTACAACAATGGCGGTGAATGGGGTAATAGAGAAGAAAAGATTAACGACCTTGTATTAAAGATGATCTGAGAGAATTGTAGTAATATAGTGTGCAAATAATTAGAAAAGTGCAAATAAATATATAAAAGAGGTAAAACACCTCAATTAAAATTAAAATGTAATAACCAGAGTAATAAATTTAAAAATCAAAACTTAAAATTAATATAACTATATAATCTGGTATTATATTCATTTTCTGTAATTATTTGTTTTATAGTCTTTCCATTTTCTTCAAATTATCTCCCAAACTTCAAAAATTCCTTCAGCTCAAGAGTTAATATATTTATGTGTGTTAATTTCTAGAATTGTTAAAGAGTTAATTTACCAATAAAAAATTATTTAATTAAATTTTATCAATTATTTTTAAATAAATTCTTGTAATATTTTATTGACTCTGAATAAGTTTATAAAAATGAAATTACTACGACAAATAAAGTAAGAAATGTATAGATTTAAATAAATAATTTAACTTGATTATTTTAAAAGCTATTAACTATGTAAATAAGGAGTTATACTGAACCAACTAATCATGCGATTTAAGATTTATCCATTTTTTTGATTAATCTTCTTAAGAATCTTCTGATTTATATATTTTCTTTAATAACTTTGAATGGAATCATATTAAGCATCTATATTGTTCTATTAATCTATTATTTCAAAAATAATAAAATATTAAGAGATTGGTTGATTGATTCAATGAATAAAAAATCAAATATTTTACTTCAATTTTTTTCTAGGTAAGTTTAGGAATAAGAAGAAAGATGTAGGAAAATATTAATAATATTAAGAATAAGATTAGTAGAATTATTTGAGTTTAATTTGAAGAATTGAATTAATCTATTGTTAAATTAAATTCAAAGTTTAAGAAATTTTCTTAGATTGGCTCAAAATATCTATAGAGAGAGGTATCTTTTAAAATACAAAATATTTATTCAAAATTCTAAAAATAAAATTGATATTTATTTACCAACTTCAATAAACATTTTTTCATGGAATAATTACTCTGGTGTCTTACTTCCACTTTAAAAATCATTCAAATTAGTTTTTAGAATATTAAAATATGATTGAATCACATTAAATAAGCCCTAATTTGTTAATAATATTTTTTAATATCAACTTTTTAAATAGAAAAAACTTACCAAAGGAAAATTATTATTTAAAATTGTATTGCATTTATTTTGGTCAGCAGTATCTACTATGACTGAACATGAATTTCCATAATAAACTGTATAATAATTACTTTTTAAAGTTGCATCCTCTGTCTAAAGAACTTTATTAAACTTTATAATAAATAATATTTAATTTGAGACTAAGAGTAATAAATCATTTAAATGTTTTACATTAATCAAATCACTTCTTGTTCCTAGCAAAGATTTTAGTTAATTATATGCAATAGCTTCAACGGTTTAATTAAAAACTGGGAAAGTTGGATCAATAAATAAAACTTTTTGTGCATTCACGTAGTAAGCAATTGTACTTTTGGTATATGTGTCAGAGAAAATCTATGGCCATATAAATTAGATTTATTACTTTTGAAGCTAAACATTGACAAAGTTTAGAATTCCAAACAGAAGAGTTAGAATTAATACTACAATGTAAGTAATTATAAGCTAGGTTTAACCTCTGTATTTGTTTTACTTATACTTTTTTATTATTTTTTATCTTTTTTTCATTATTTCTTCTTAAATATTAGATTCATTCGATTTTTGTGAATCCACAGAGTTTGAATCTAGATTATCACTCGAATTATCTTTTAATAAAAATCAACATTAATATATTTTATTAAATTTACTTTTTATTACATTAACTTTCATTTAAAGTATTGTCTTGATTTTAATTCTTTAGCTCTTCCTCTTCTTCCACTTCTTCTTTTTTTTCTGGGTGATCCTCCTCATCTGAAGAATCATCTTTTCCATGATCCTTTGCACTCATTACTTCACGTAAAGAAGTAAATCTATCCATAAATTTCTCACAATGTTTATAGTAAAAGTTGATATGATTGATTGGAATTTCTAAAAAGAGAAACAGGACACTTTCTTTTTAATCTTTGATGACTATTGTCAAAATTACAAAAATAAAAATGCAGCAGCTTGTAATAACGAATAGAACAACTAATAGGACAATTAAAACATAATCAATCGAATATATTTAATCATTCGTATCCTATTTTTATTTTTTTTAAAGTTAATTATTAATTTATTTATTTAAATTTATTTTACCTAATCAATGCTTGTAGCAAAATTTCTCTAATTGTCATAGATAGAATTAAAAAAATTGTATACAATTGTGTAGAAGAAGGAATTTTCTAGATTTATTTCATTGATTTTCATTTAGGAAATTTATTAAGCAAGAGTAGTTATCTAAGTTAATTATGGTTAATTGATAGTTAAGTTATGTTTAAAAAATATTAATTTAAATACTGTATAGATAGAATTCACAACTGAAGAGTTTTTCATTAGCATTTATGATTTAGAGTCATAAAAAATGTGAAGTTTGAGCTGCTTTTCGGAAACTAAATCATTGTAAGAATTATACTTTTAAGTATTTAAAGATGTCGTAATATTGATGATTTTAGAAACAGCTAGATCCATTTCTGATCTGATTAATTTTTCATCCATTAAACTTGAAAGATTAGGGTATCTATTTAAGTTTATTAAATCTATTGTCTTTGAGACTAAACTATTGACTGAGAAGATTCTATCATTCACTTATTTAATTGCTTCTAAACTGGTATAATAATTAGAAATTATTGAAGAACTTCTTTAATATTAGATTATGCTCAATCCACTTAGCATAAAAATCCAGATCAGGCCAATAGTTTTAAAAAATGTTATACTGAAGTGCTATTATTAATTTTAATTTTTTTCAAAAATAATAAAAATAAATCTTAACTTACAGAATGGTCAGTAGAAAGAGCAGTTTTGATAATTTATAGTGAGTTTTTTTAATTAAAAATGTGTTAATCCTCGGCGTCTTCATACTTATCAGCAAATTGATTAACAAAAACACTATTGTCTTCATCTTAAGTTAATTCCTGTTATTTTAAAATATTTATCAATATTGATTCTTTACAAAAATATTACTTCAGTTTCTTAATCTCCTAAATTTTCTAATTTACTATTCCAAAGGCGTTTTATTCTGATTCCTTTACCATAATCAATTCTATTAATATTATCCAAATAGCTATCATCATCTCTACTAGAATCTTCATTCAGATCTAAATCCTCAAATTAATTAGGTTTCATTAAATCAATAATTAATTTTGAAACATTTGTAATTTTTGATTAATAATTGGTATTGTTTTACTGTAGGCTAATTTCAAATTAATTATCATTTTACTTGAACTTATAGAAATTTGAATGAACTTCAAATGAGCTTTGATCTTTTTATTTAATAAAAAATCGAGATAACAATTGAGTAATTTTAAACTAAAGTTACCTTTAAGAGGAATTTAAGTATCTAAGCTAAACAATCCACTTTTATCAGCAAAAGAGTAATTTATTTAACTTTAACTGTTTTATAGTTATTGTTGTCTGGGTAGAGGAGAATTTACTTTTTCAGTAGTCTTATTTGGAGTTTCTTCATTTGAAATTAAATTCGTTATCTAATTATGAATCTAAGAGAAATCAGTATTACCATACTTCTTAATAGTAGTTAGATTAGATGAAGATTTTTCATTTTTTTCTATTTTTTCAAATCTAAAGCAATATCCTATAAGTTATGGTCTTTAAATCATAATTTCATCATCTTCCTCATCTGGCATATCCAATGAGACAATAATTTATTAAATTTAGCAATTTGTACTTACTTAAACGGTTTTCCCATCAAATTACTTTACTTATGCTAATATTTCTTTACCCTTTCTTTAATTATAGCTTTATATATTCTTCCAATCAGAAACCTATTATTAATTTTTAAAATAGAATTTTAGATTTACAAACTTTCAAGTAGGGAATACTCAATTTAAAATTATTATTTACAATAGTTTATATATTGGTTTTTCCTTTTTTGATAGTACTGGAATCTAAACCAAATAAGAAGATACAGAAAGGTGTAATATCCTTAATCAAGCCTTCTTCATCTGTAAAAATGTAAGCTGTATTCTTTTTTATTTGACTCGCTTAAAATTCAATTAAAAACTTTGAATACTCATCATTCAAAGGAATAACTTTATATTAAATTGGAAAAATATAGCCATTTCTATTTTTTCCAAATCTTGATTAAACTTCTCCAATATATTAGCTCTCTACTTATCCTAGTTAAACATTCTCAAAGAAATGCAACATAATTTAAGTATGAAATTATTAAATTAATGATGGAATGATAGCTTCTGCCTATTTCCCAATAAGTTCTTCTCTTTGATATCCAAATAAAATAGAAAAAAGAGAATTTAAATCCTATATTTATCCAATTTCACCCCTGTTTAAGTTACTAACTACCATATAAGCAACTGGCTAGTCTTTGTAACTAATTTCTATTTCTTTACCTTACTAATCTTTCTCTTAATTCACATTTATCTACTCCTTTGATCTCTTAATCATATCAACTCCAGATTCCCTTTCATTTAATACATAAATAAAGAATTATCCCAGTACCTATTTTCATTTAATATAATGAGTAAATTAAAATAATTTTTAATGAAAATATATTAACAATATTAAGAACTTTAGTTTATTAAGAAAATGTATATTTTACTTTGAGAAGCTTAGGAATATCATTTCTGAGTCTGAGCATAGTAGCCATTTATTCTTTAACTTAAAACACTGTTTAACTAATTTTACTGCCTATAATATTGAGCTTTTAAAGCCCTGGATTTTCTTCTTTCAACTCAGACCAAAATTCTTTGTGCATTACAACTGCTCTTCTCATATATTCCTCACATAGTTATAACGCTGAATCAAATTAAATTAATTAAATGATATCATCATCTTCATTTTCTCCTTACTATCCTTAATTTTCCTCATACATTTTTTTAAAGCGATAAATGATAAACTATTCATCAAATGTAGGCTTAGTTTTATCAGCAAGTTCAAATTACACATAAGCCAAATCTCTCTAATTATAGAAAGTATTTAAATATTTTTTTCAATAAAAATCAATAAGCCATTACTTTTTTCATTCTCTCCATCAAAAAGAAAGCATAACTAATTCTAAGTTTTGTGGAGGTAGGGAATTTCTTAATGCCATTTAAGTATACTCTATTTAATTCCTTGTAAAAATGAATAAGTTAACTTTATATTTAATTAAATCTTACTTTAATAAGATTCTAACAAGTTTCATCCATTTCATTTGAAGAATCTTTAGATTATTTCTTTTTACCTCTCTTAATTTTTAAGTAGCAGTCCTCTTCTTAACAAATTTCTTTATGCTTCTCTATATAACCAATTAACAGGATTTTTGCTTAAACATTAGTTTTGTAAAACTAAATCAGCTACAACACTTGTTTAATATGAGCTTATATTTATTCTCCACTTGTAAACTTTATCTAATTCTTAATAAGAGTGTTAATTCTATTTCTATTTGAATAAACCATAATCATAACTATAAATGGAAGACCGACTCCCCATGCGATTAATCCACCTGTATAACTCTCGCCAAATATCTAGCAAATGAGAAGATTAATGTTAGTCCATAAATAATAAGTTGTCACAATCTAATAAAATCTAGCCACATCCTATTTAATATTATAATATATAGCCTCTATTAAAATATCTAATTTTACTGGGTCATAGTAAGGATCATCTTAATTGTAAGACCACCAAAGAGGAATAGAAGGAATTATAATTGCCAGAACTAACCACCAATAGTAACTTGAATCTCCTTAAGGAAAGAATGCATAGGCAGCAATGCCAATAATTTTATTAATTAAAAAAAATGTTTCCCCTCTAGAATCCTTTTTTAAATAAGAAATTAATTTGAAATTTTAATAGATTACACTTTTAATTGACAAATTAAATAAGTGAAGGTGTAAAGATTTATATTTTAATTTACTTATCTTGCCTTTCTATCTCCACTAGTCATCATAGGTTCAAAATAGGTGATGACAATAATACAAGCAATAACCATATATATTATATTAAACACACCACAAATAGCCACATGGACTATATGCCATCCCTAATAACAAATAACATTAGGAAATGTAAAATCATAATTACTTAAAATTAAGTCTCCTTTTTCATCAGTAGAACATTTCTAAATCTAAACTAGAGTGTCTGTAATAGGTAAAAAAAGTACAGTAAAAAAGAATTAAGCAAATACTCTGAGAATATCTAAAGGCCATGTAACAGTAAGTTTTTTATTTGTGATTTTATAGCTTACATATATAATATCTATAATCACTACTAAGACTAAAAAGCAAACCAAGTAGAGAGTGAAGATAAACATAAAATAAGTAATAGGTACATAATTTGTTAGCTGAAAGAAGTTAAATACTTAAAACAGCCAATCCATAAAGCTATTGGCATTCCAAGCTGGACCAATACCTTAGTTAAAAGGAAAATTTAACATTTAGCAATAGTCTGCAAACGTAGCATAGTATAAACTCTATTATATTATGCATAAATGATATTAATTTCATTATTTGCTTACCATTCTGTAAGATCTTAAAATAAATTGTAAAATAGATATTTTATCTTCAAAAATATCAACATTTTCCCTTTAAAATTAATAAGTTGATAAACTATTTCATCGACTTTCTAAATTTTACTTTTCATTATACGAACTTAGGCCTTTTTCCTAAGCAGTACTTCATTAATTTTAAATAAATTTCTTTTAACATAATTTCTCACAATTTTACTTAATACATATGAATTAAAAAAACTTACATAAACACTTTCAGGCTCCTCTTTCTTTAAGAGAACATAAAGCACATTAAATGTAACTAGTTTTAAATTTTCAAAGATAGCTTCTAGACCCTTCTTTTCAGCCATCATATAATCTTTTTCTACTCTCTTGTTCTTTTTGTCAAATTAACTCATTTATTAACAATAAATTACTTAACTAGAAGTAAAAAAACAATCCTTTTTAATTTTTCTATTTATCTTGTGATTTTCGATTTAAAAATCCTAAAAGGAATTATCTTTAATTAATTTAAGATGTAAATCTAAGAATTATTAGGTAAATCATTTAAATATTTAGTAAAGCTGTGATTTTAGTAAGATTTAATATTAATTTGGTTTCTTTATTATGTTTTGAAATCAAATTTTATGTAGAACTTTTAAAATAACTAAATCAGTAGAACTCAATAATTATCTAAAATAAGAAAGGAAAGATCAACAAAAGATAAAAACACAAACAAATAACTTCTAAATTGTATGAATAGTAAAAATAATTTTAAATTTTATTCCTAGATTAATAAACTCATTCTTTTTATAATATCTTCTTTAATTAGAATATAGGGAGGTAAATTATATTCTGCTAAATAAAATTAAAAGCATTACCATTCATTTTATCTATTTATTTTTAATAATTTTTTAAAAATCTTATAAAAAATATTAACAATTAATTTTGAAATGTGTTGTATTTTAATTAGTAAAATAGGTTAAATTAAGGATATTATTTGATTATTTTTTATAAAAAAATATTAATACACATTTTACATAATATGTTTTGAAAATAACTTTTATTTCAATATTATTAATTTATTTAAGTTAATATTAATGGAAGAAGAGACTTTAAAAATTTAAAAACTAATAATATAGATAAAGTATTTACTATAATATGTAGGATTAATAAGTGCATAAAATGCGACAATGTATTACTAATGAGAGTGTAATGTAATATATATTATTTTTCAAAAATATTAGAATTTAAGTTTAATTATTTTTAAGTTATTTATTTTTATATTTTCTTCCTTAAAATAAAGGAATATATCAGGAATAGTTATTAGCAGAAGGTATTTTTCTTTCATTCTATTGATTTAATAACTACTTGAAAGATATTCCTGAAGCTACGTTTGATTATTTGAATTAGTTTTATTATGATTGTTAGCCAATCTGTGATAGATTGTTAGCAGACTTGGATTAGTCTTTTCCAGTGATTGGTGAGGTATTCTTTTTCTGGAGCAAGACAAGATGATTTTTACTCTAGTTAAACTACTTTTATTCATCAATTGAATTAGTATTAGAATGATTGTTGCTAACATAGCTATTATTGTTCTTTGATTTTTATGCATTAGAAATGAAAGAATCTTAATTATTATTATTCTTGGAATTTATTAACTTTTGTGATCCATTACTTATGTTGCTTTATAAGTTTTGGGATCTAGATAACAGTTATTAGACTTAGGATGAAGATTAATTTGAGGAATTATTGTTGGGCTAAACATAGTTTTCAAGGATATTATTTTGATTTGATCCATTTTAAAGCTTAACTTAGTTACTACCTCTAGCAGTATTGTTGTTGTTGTTACCATAATTTAAATTATTGTACTAATTTTATTACAGTTATTTTGAATAATTTTCTCTGAAATATTAGTTATCCTTCATATAATCTTAGTTATTTTAGATATTATTATTGTTAGATTACTAATATTATTTCGAAATTTTCTTTGCTATGAATTCATTGTGAGTTTACTCAGTTTAAGTTCTTTCTGCTTAATTGTAGAGATTTGGTTGAGGGAGTTAGCGGTTATTGTTAAGGATAGACTTCTATTAAAGAATATTAGATTAATCTATATTAACTTTATTTGGAGTAGTGCTTTACTAAAGCTATTAAGTATTAAGATAATTCTAAGATGTTTATGTTTTACTGATTCCACCTTATTCTTATTATAGTTTCTATTATTATTACATCTATAATTATTACATATAAATAGCATTTTCATCATGAATAATGTTGTTCTAATTCTACTTTAAGATATTCTTTCTATTTAATGCTTCTTCAAAAGATAATCCGCCACCTGATGTCATAATTGAAGAAGATTAACCATTTTAAATTGTTGGTTTATTATTCTACTTGCTTAGCATATTACTTTCAAATATTTGATTACTCTTAGAGTTCTTGAGCAAGTTTATTGGATGATTATTAGTTTTTCTTATTTGATTGTCATTAGCTTAGGATTATTTAGATTGTTATTAATTAGTCATAACTGAGCTATTACTATCATTATTGCTAAGAGCAGAAGTATTGTTGGAGTATTGTCTTCTAATATGACTTATTACATCATCTTGCTAGTGAGATTAAGAAGAAACAGAAACTAATCCATTTGTATATTAAACAGCTGTATTTTTAGGTTTCATGCAATTTGTTGAATAAATATTTGACGATGCTGGTTAAGTTTATACCCCAAAAGGATATTAACTCATACCTCCATTTTGTTATTACTCTTTTGTCTTGGGAGTAGCAGGTAAAGGCATTTCCGAATAAATATTGTTCAAAACAGGATTCAATAAATTTAAAGGATTATTATTGCTAGTGTTTACTAAATTATTAGAACTAGTATAAACAGGATTATTATTCTAAATTCCATTATAAGGTTTATTTTGTGCTTTTTAATTGTTCTATTGAAGATTATTAGCACTGCTATTCATAGGATTAGAACTATTGTTATTAGAATCATATAATCCATTAGTAGTAAGGTTTTTAATATATGGAGATTGGGTAATTTGAGGCAGAGCACTTGGGGCTAATAGAGGAGAAGAAGTAACATAATCTATATTATTTTTCATAGCTGTTGAAGAAGGAGAAGGTAGATATTATTATTATCCCATAATTTAGCTTGGAAGAGGTCTTTTAATTGGACTAACTGGTTCTATGTTTAAGAAATTATTTTGGGTTGGAAGTTAAATTAATTATATAGGAACGGCAGTTGGAGTAAATTGTCCACTTTTTTTAGATCTTAATATCTTTAAAGCCTTTTCACTTCTACCAATTTTCTAAGCATAGGCTTCTTATATTGCTTTCATTTCCATCTCTAACTCTTTTTTAAGCATTTCTAATCTAGTTTCTATTTATTGTTCATTCATGTTCTTACATTCAGAAGGAATTTCATTGTCTTCAGATAAATATTACTATTACTACTATTACTTTTATTTAGGTGTTGAAGATTGTGGTACTTAGATTTGAATATTTTCTTATTATATATTTAAATTTAAAGGGTTTAAGGAGACTTTTTTACCTCCATTTTCTTCCATCTTCTTTGCAAACAAAATAAAATCAGGAACATTTTTTTGTTAAAGTTTCTTTTCAGAATCTGTAACTGCTACTCCTGAATAAGCTTATCCTTTCATGTGTTCGATTTCATAATCCTCCTTAATGATAACAGAACTATTGGCTTAATCTTCTTCTTCTTCATCATCATCTCTTTAAATTTCATTTTTATTAATGCTTGCTATATCATTCATTTTTTTAGTAAATGATGAAGATTCTTCTTTTTATTATTACTACTGATGCCAGTTATTACTATTTTAGTTATTACTTTCTTTTGTCTTTTAGAATTATTTCATGAAATCAGCATTCTATACTAGATCTTCTTCCTCCTAATCAATTTTTTCGACCATAGTACCAGTTTCATTTTCCCAAATTAAATTAGTACTCATCTTGTTATCATTCGATAATTCTGTTTATTTTTTGTAGAATTATTGATATTAGTCAGCTTCATCATTAAATTCATCATAGTTCTAATATTCAATAATAGTTCCACTTTCATTAACGACATATTCTTGGAAATCATGAGATGCTTCAGTCATTAATCTTTTGTCCACTTACTTCTTTTCTTCTTTTTTGTTTTATAGGTCTTTTTCAATTTACGTTATCTAATTCTATTTACTTTTCTTTTCAACTTAAGTATCTCCTTTTTATTTATCCAATAAACTTTTACGGAATACTCTAATATTCTCCATATTATCCATAACAAATCCCATTAAGATATTTTAAGGATTAGCCCTAGTTGTATTGTTAATAATAAAAGGATCGAGTAATAATTCTTCAGAAGTAGGACGCAAGTCAGGATTAATTGTTAAGCATCTGCTCACAAATCTATTAAATTCCTAACTCCATTTAGTAGGTTCGCTTAAGCCTTAAGGAGGTTTTTTAATGATCAAAATCATTGCAGAAAAAGCCTAGAAATTACTATAAGGAGGGTTACCTTCTGCCATTTCTATGGCTGTAATACCTAAACTCCAGATATCAGTTTTTTTATTATATTTGTTCTAGCTTAAAACCTAATAAAATTGAAAAATAGAAGTTAGAAGAGCGTTATTATTTTGTTAAAAAATTCAATTAAAGGAAGTAAGTATCGATTTGAAAAGTCAAAATCCATTAAATCTATTAATTTTCAATTAGTTAATTTCTAAGTTTTCATTTTATTTTTATGCTATTAATTTAGTGAATACAATTTTAGGAATTAACACCTGATGAAAAAATCAACTGCTTTATTATATTTGAAATTTTAATTTTGAATTATCTGATAGGTAGCTATAAAATAAATTGGCTTATTCTTTATTTAATAAAAATAGCAATTTATCTAAAAAATATAATAAAATATATTTATTCTATCTTATAATAAATCTAACTAATGTATTACTAATTGTATATATCAAAACTTAAAAAAGAAAAAGTAATTTAGTTTCAATTTACCTCTGGTGACATCCAGTAAGGAGTGCCAATAAAAGATTCTATATACCCCATGGTGTTGAATAACTAAGCTGAAACTCCAAAATCTGCTAGTTTGCAATCACCATCTTTATTAATTAAGATATTTCCGGCTTTAATGTCTCTATGAATCTTTTTAGAGTTATGCAAGTACTTTAAACCAAGGAGAACTCCTTTGAGGATAAAAGCGATATGAACTTCATTTAGAGTTCTTTAAGTAGCTTTCATTAAATCATTAACACTACCAATATCGCAATATTCCATAATAATCCAAAGTTATTCATTATATAGATAACTTCCATAATAACGGACAATATAATCACTTTAACAATCCTTAAGGATGCTTATTTCTTTCTTTAAGTTATCTAAATCACCATTCACAGTGTTAACTATCTTCACTGCATAATATCTATTATTTTATTAGTTCAAAGCTTTAAATACCTTTCCATATGAACCTTAACCTATATTTTTTAAAGACAATTAGTTAATAAAAATAATCATGTTATTTTTCAATTTTTCTTAATATTTAAATTCCATATTATTGAGATTATTAAATTGACTTATTTTTACCTAACATTTCTCCTAAACTAAATATTTATTCTGGGTTTTCTGTTGTACAGATAATACTATCTGATGCTAAATCATGAGAATCCATTTGAAAGTTTTCTATGAATGAATGTATCAATAATGTTCAATTAACTTATAATTAAAATATTGGTTAGCCTTATTGGTTATTTTTATTATTTTATGAGAGCAATCAACAAATCTTTCTTTAAAATGTAGTAATGATCTTATTTATATTTCTTCTTGGAATTGTATAAATTGAAATAACTAATAGTTTTTGATTTGATTAATTTCTAATAATTTATTTTCCTTTTATTTTTCTTTGATATTTGCTCTAATACACACATTGATACATACACATTTAATTTATTTGAATTGCTTTTGAATTATTCCAAGAAATTCATTGATTGATTATTCTATCTCTCATTCAAAAATGTATGAATTTAATTTATATGAATATCTTAACACTCCACATTTTTTTGAATTTGATTGTTATTTATTGCTTCATCATAACAAGGCTTTAGTTAGATCTATCAAACAAATATTTTAAATTTTAATCTAAATTTCAAATTTAATATCTTCTTCCCATTTCTTAAAATTCTTATTTATTAATCTTGATAACTGATCTAAGGCATGCATTCATTTCTCTTAATACTCAATTTTTACGATAATAAAATAAAAATTTAACTGATAATTAATTTTTATTAAGAATTAATTCTAAAACTATTTTTTATATTTTATTAATTGATTAAAGAATAGTTTATTGATTTAATAAATAAAATGAATTAACACATTGATATCTCTTTCATTTTTATTTTATTTTAAATTATTATTGACAAATATTCTTTTTAGATTGATAAGTTTTTACAAAATAAAGGAATATTATAAATTAAGAGTAATTATTTATCATGAGTCAATAAAAATAATTAATTAAATCATTTTTATAAATTAATTATATTCATCTTTGAAATTTCTAAAAGAAATTTGAATAATCTTTTATTAATAAACAAGTTTAATTTATTAAAGTGGAGATAGTTTCATGGCTAACTACCTATCAAATTAATTGAATCATTGTTTTATTTATTTTTGTAAAATTCTTATTTGATAAGAGTTATTAAAACATCTATTTTAACAAAATTAATATAAAAATAAATTGCAAAATTAAAATTAAATTAAAAATATAATAAACATCAATAAGATTTATTTTTTATATTTAGATATTTATAATACTTGGAGAGATTAGTTTCTATATATTAGCAATTCTTCTTTTAAACCTTAACTAATTATTTATTAGAAATTAAATTAAAGTATCCAAAATTCAGATAAATTTTTATAAACAGATTAAATTCTTACAGGAAAGGTTATAAATAGTATTGAAAAAGGTGAAACTATTAAATCTCTACAGTTCTAGATCTTAGCTGGAAGCTATTTCATATTTATAGTTAAGGTATTGCTTAATTAGCCAAATAATATATTTCTCTTTCAACAATTTTAATTATTTCTATAAAAATTTTTAAATATTAATGGGAAGGTGTAATCTTATCTTAATCGATAATTGCCAAAGAAAATGAAAGCTAAAAAAAATAATTTTTTTTATTTTTTAATAGAATATTTAGAGAATAAATATTTTCCTTTGTTTCATTACTTTTAGTAAGAAAAAATATTTTAATAAAATTTACAGATCAAGCCATTTTTTTCTTTTTGGAAACTTAAGGAAATTAAACAAAGTTTTATACTTTGAAATCAATAATTTATTTTTTACAGCTTAACTTTTGCTTAATTTTAATTTTTGCAAGTGATATATATTATGTTAAATCTAATTCTAAATTCCTTTTTCAAAAGATTAATTTACTATATAAGTACATTAATAATAGAAACTATGTATTAAGTTGAATTAAATTTTTTTGAGATAAATCTACTAATAGAAATTTTAATAAAAAATTAGTGATAATTTAACAGAATTGAAAATGTCTATCACTAATATTTACATTATATAAAATAAACATTAATGTCTTATAAGAATATTATAAAGTATCTATTAGGGTAAAAAATTGTTATTTTCTATTCTTGGTAGATGTATCTTCTTATTTTTATTAATAACTATTATTAATTTAAAAAAACTTCTAAAACAATAGTATCTATCTTAGATTATAGAACAAAATAATTAGTAACTTAATTATGTAGGACAAGAGATAAATATAAGCAGATGCTCACATCATGATTGGATTATCATGGGATGAAGTAAAGGGAAAAGAAATAGATTTAGATTTGTAGTGTGTTCTTCTGAACGAGCTTGGTACTATAGAGGATACTGTCTTTTATAACTAGCGTAAATCAACTATATCAGATATATCCCTCTCTGAAGATTCTAAAGGTGAAAAGGTAGGATTTGATGAAATCATGAACATTAATCTAAAATAAATGGCCTTTGGAATTAAATATATAGCTTTTCTTGTTTGTTCTTATAAAGGAGAACCCTTTTCTAGTGCAGAATCAGCTAATGTTCAGCTCTTAATAAATGAATAACCATTTGCACATTCTTCGGTAGGAGGATATGGAAATAATCTCTCATTTTTACCTTTTATTTTTGTAAGAAACTTCGATGGTTAATGGTACTTGACTGAAACAACTCACTCAGGATAAGGAAAAACATTTGTGGAATGTGAGGATATCATTAAAAAGGGATTAATAAGCAGTGGATTTGATGAAGGGTTATTAATGGAATGTAAAAATTGGACAGGAGGTAAGAGCTTTTAGATTTAGAAAGAGGATACTTTAATGATACCTAATAATTTGAAAGAACTAATTGTTGGATTAGGCTGGGACACAAAATGTGATATAGATTCTTCTATTTTATTATATGATTTTAATGGCACATTAGTAGAAAATATTTATTTTGGAAATAAAAGGTCATCAAATGGGTCTATAATGCACCATGGAGATAATTTAACAGGTAATTTATTGTTCTTAATTTTATGTTAAAATGAAATCAAGTAAATTAAATTACAATATTTAAAGGTGTGGGAAGTGGTGATGATGAAGTAATTACAATATATTTAGACAAAGTTGAAGAAAGGGTTAAATGTATTTGGCCAGTTATTACAATCTATACAAATGGAATGCAATTTGATGATGTAAATGGAGCCTATTGTCGTCTCGTAGATCCTAAATCTAAGAAAGAGTTTTGTAAATTTAATTTATCTAAAAATAAAGACGGAGTTAGTACTGGTAATATTATGTGCTGTTTAACCAGACATAAAGATAATATATGGACAATTTCTCC
The DNA here is from genome assembly GCA_000260095.1 of Tetrahymena borealis. Classification (NCBI taxonomy): domain Eukaryota; phylum Ciliophora; class Oligohymenophorea; order Hymenostomatida; family Tetrahymenidae; genus Tetrahymena; species Tetrahymena borealis. The sequence goes on from JH651344.1 coordinate 31,350, forward strand.
AAAAGGATTCTATGTGACATAAACAAAAATGTCAAAAGATGTGGTACCAATAATATCAGAAGTTATTTAAGGCAATTTTTCTCGTATTAAGATTTTAGAAGACAAATCAAAAATAAAATATACTCACTAAATTAGAATTGTAAATGCTAAAGGATTAGCATCTTTTGATAGCAATGGATTGTCCGATCCTTATGTAATAATTAAATAAAATGGTAAGGAAATAGGAAAAACTAAAACTATTCTTAAAAATCTTAATCCAGAATGGAATGAATCATTCAGCTTGAATGCTAAAGTAAATGATAAAATAGAATTTAAAATGTTTGATTATGATAAATTTATGTTTGATGATTTCATGGGATAGTGTAGCTTTATAGTAACAGATGAGATGATCACTTCATTTAATTAATATGAGAAAAAAATGCAATTGATTGACAAAAATTAAAAATAAAACCCTAAATACACAGGCGAAGTATTTATCACCATTAGGAGAATAAATTGATTAGTGTATAAATAATCTTAATTCTATTTTTGATAAAAAGAATGAACAGTTGGTTATTACTGTGCGTTTTTGTAATTAATATCAATATGTAAATATAAATTTGTTTAGAAATTCAACTTTTACAATTATTTAAGAAAATATTTTTATAATGAAATCTAACCCCTCTATTACGAGCTAATATATAATTAGTAACTAATTGAAGGGATCTTTATCTATTATAAAAATTATAGTAAACTTTAACATTATCTCTTCTTTCAGAAACGATAATATCATGTATAATAAAATACTAATTTTATTTAGGTGAGCGATTAAAATTTAAATTAAAATTTTAGATATTTTCCCTAAAATAATAAGACATGGAATGCAAGCTTAAAAAAAGGAAAGAATTACATAATAAAATATAATAAATTTAATTTAATAATATCTAATGCACTCATATTAAAAGCAAATAAATGAATAACAAGATAATATATTGGATTAGGTGGGTGGGTAGGTAGGTATATTTAAGTAAAAATCAATTATTCTATTATAAATTTCTTTTTTGTTTTCCTTATCATGTAATAACATCTTATAAAATCAATAATTCTAAGTATTCAAAGATTTTATAATCTTATTTAAATAAAGGCTTATTATGATCATCATTTTTGATTTGTTAATCAATTGATAAAATTGAAATAATATCAATCGAGCAATCACTTTATTTTCTTTAAGTATTTAGGAGATCTTGCATAAACAACTAAATCTTCTATTTCAGTTGAGTTACTTTCACATGTGGCAGATAAAATATCTTCTTGAATATCCTCATACTCATATTAGTAGTCTTTAACTTAATTATTTGGTTTAACAGATGACAAAAATGAAGTTTTATTATTTTAGCCATAAATAGTATTATTAATTTATTTTCCTATCTTATTTTATTGTTATTATTGATTTTTATTATTTTTATTATTCGTTTTAAAGTCTTTAAAATTGTCTGAGGTCTTGATAACTACTTTAGGGGGTATTTAAGGTAATTTAATTGGATCCTTTTTTTTACCAAGATTAACTTCCTTTTTTATTTCTTTTTCTTATTCTTTCTTTTTGTTTGATTGTACTATATTTTTATTTTTACCTGGTACTTCTTCCATATAATTATTAGTAAATATTTTTAAATTATTTTTTGTGTTTTAATATTTCTGAGCCATAATAGTATCATTTTGCTTAAATTTAGGTTTGACAATTGTTATTTTACTATTTTTTTATTCAAATTTAGGGAATTAAATTTCAGAAAATTGAATAAATTAACTCATTGTTTCACTTAACTAACTTTCTTATAGGTCCTTTTCTTTTTCTTTTTTTTCTTAAAATTCAAAACTCTTTTCAAAATCTTCTTTCATATATTATTCTATATCTTCAATATTTTATTTGCAAATTTCATAAGAGAACTCTTCAAGCTTTAGAGCTTTGCAGATGTAATTACATTTATGGTTTTAAAAAAAACTAATTATTCCTTATAGACCTTAGTTTCCTGGACAAAAAATTCCATTATCCTTATTATCTAGGTCTATTTTTATTGGTAGACTTTAATCTTCATTTTAAAAAAAACTTTCAGGGTTTTTTTCCTTTGAAAGTTTTCTTTTATAGACTTCAATAAAGTTTTAAAAAAGTCCTTGGCAATTAATACCAATATCAACTAAATTGTTATCAACACCCTATATATCAGTTAAGATGAAGTTCTTATCTGAGAAAATATAGGAGTAATGTACAAAGGTCTCAAAGATTTAGTATTTAGGGTTATTTTTAATCAGAATATTTCCATCATTATTAATTATTTTCTTGAATTTATCTTTATCGAGTAGTTTTTCTATGAGATATATATTCCCATTTGCTTCACATATTCTAAGATCAGGAATGAAAAAATTCATTTTCTATCTAATACTCTTGTTGGTACATTTATCACCCATTTCTTAAAACGCCTTTAAACACTTTTGGGCAATTTAGTTTATATAAACCTCAAATAGAATATTTTTAGGAAGAGAACTCATTTTTCTAAACATCAATTTTAAAGCAAATGTGTCTCCATAAGTGCTATTTAAAGCAAAAAAGCAATACTTAAAGCTTCCTCTACCTATTATTTTACTAGATATTTTAAGATTAATAACTTCTTCATTCGATAATTCTAGTAATGATTCGTTATTTTTGTTAATTTTATAATTTTTTATTATTGCCTCTCCTATAAATCCGTATTAAATGTCATCCAGATATTATATTTTGTCCGCTGTAATATTGAATAGTCCTAAATTATTCTCTTTTTCTGCACAGTCCAGTATTAGAGTTAATATTGAGGAACTTAAGAAATAGCTCTTTATGTAATCGCTTAGAGTTTGATCTTCCAAAATATTCTTATTATTTTTATACAAGTAATTTACTTGGTGGAGAGAAGAAGTCTATTAAATTTTATCATACTATTTCACTATAGTTTCTATAAATTGCTTGTGATCATTATCTTTCACCTTTTTTTGAATTATCTCTTTTGCTCCTGCTTGCTTATAAATATCATTAAACACTTTAAGCATTTGATCAGTAGAGTTATTCACCTTGAGGAATATAAAGTGCACATTTTTTTAGGCAACTTTCTTTAACTCATCTTCTACTTTCTGGTTGCATTTTAAATTAGGATAATCATCTTTTACTACTTCTAGGTGGTACTTTTTTCCATGGCATGGAGCATCTGCAATCCAAAATATAAAATTTAAATCATTTTAATTCCAGTCTAATTCATTCACCCCTATAAATCCTAATTTAACATCTTCACATTAATCGTTACCACCCTTAGTTTCTATGCTACTTAAGTATTTTTCAAAGTATTCAATTGAGCTAGTAAGACATAAAATGCCTAACTTTTCATCATCATGAATGTCTCTATAGAAGCAGCAACCCAACTTTAAGCTAAGATCATTTACATTACTTATCTCTTTTATGATCTTCACGATTTCCTTTATTGTTTCTTTTACCAACATTATATATTTTCTCATAGAGCCAGTTGCATCTAACATGAAGCAGATATTAACAGCATTAGTCTTCAATTTTATTATTTTCTCATCTTTTAAATGAGTAATTATTTTCTCAAATACCATCTTTCTATTATCTTCTGTTGGTAACTGCAGAAGTTTTGGTATCTTTTTCATTCTATTATTGATACTGGTTTTCAAAATGCTTTTAGATATAAGTTTATTTAAATTTTTCAGTTTATATAATTTTTCTTTATAGAACACTCTATATTTATTATCTCTGATTTTATTAATAATTAATTATTCTCCAATTTTTAAATATTTAAATTTTCATTAATTTAAGTTATTTTATCTTTTTTCTCTAATTATTTAAATCTTCCTTGAAAAAACTTAATTTTATTTAGAATGTTTCACTCACTTCGAAGAAATCTTTATTTATTATTTATTCTTTTTTTAAGCATCATCTAACCTCATAAAGCTTTTAATCATTATTCCTATAAGATATAAAAGAAGCTACACAATTTTTATAATAAAAATAAGAGTCAACTTATTTAGAACGACAGAAATATAATTTAATAAGAAAGCTTATATTGTAATCAGTGTATCAAAATTATAATCTTTTAATTTTTATTAATGAAACTATATTTTTAGTTAGATTGAATTTCAAACTAAATCAATTATTTTACAAATTAAAAGGTGAAAAATTAATTGATTAGTAGTGATCAAAAATCAAGATTTTTTAAATTTTAAACTAAGATTATTAGAGTTTTTAAAAATAGTGAGATATTTAATAAGAATGGTATGAAATAAACTGTAAATATTAATAAAATAAATACTTTTTTAGTTAATAAATTGAAGATACTTGATAGAATTTATGAGTATATTCATTTTATATTATAAAAATCTTTCTCAATTTGTTTTTAGAATGAAAAGATAAGAAAGATCTAACTATAAAATCTGTCTCATGTAAATTTTTAAAAGAGATAAATAACTATCTGTACTTGTCTTTCTGCATAAAAAATTCTTTACTATTATATAAACATTTTTACTTAAAATAGAGAAGGAAAAAGGTGGGGTGAATAAAAAACAGATTCAGTTTTTGTTAGATTTAGAATTTCTTAGTTTCGAAAAAGAGATAAATTATTTGTTGAAATAGACAAAATCCAACCCCCATTTTATTCTCAATTAATTTCTAATTTGTTATTTTAAGAGTGTTGGATATTAATTGATAATTAAAATGATTTAACTATTCGTTTAATAGGGTTTTATTTTAATTAGAATTTAATCAGTATATTTAATTAATAGAAAAATCAATTTTATCGAAGAATATTTTTAATTTTAAAATTCAAGTAATTATTAAACCACTTTGTAGTGTATTTCAAGTTCAAAATCACTAATTAAGTATTAATTGAAGGCTAATTTATTAAAGATTTATTAAGAATAAAATGTATTTGAAATATCCTTATTTATTAAAATCTTAAAATTTTAATGGATTAATTAATTTTGAGAAAGATATTTTAAATTAATTAAGTGATGTCAATTTAGTAGATCTTTTATAAGGGTTATTTAAATTCAAGCGAAATGTTTAATGATATTTAGGTTACAAAAATTTTGGCATAATTTAGAGGTTTTCATGTACATATTTTTGTCTTTTGAGTCAACCAATGGTTTTTCGTCAAAAAAATAATTCCTAATCGAAAGATATGCCAATCCTTATCGAAATATATTTATTATACTTTCTGATACAAGAATCTGTAGTGCTATTAAAATGTAGAGGAATTACCAATAACTTGTAATTAAGCCTAATCTTAATTTGCGGATAAATTTTGTTTTGCACGAATAAGGTTTTGGGAGAATCTTTTTAACACAAAAGTTGATAAATTTTTTAAAGAATTTTCAATTTATCATAACAAATAACAAAACTAATTAGCAGCTTCTTGCAAATAAGAAGAGGAAGAAATGGATAAGATATAAAATAAATTGTGCCTAGCATTTTAGAAGTAGATTTTATAGTTCGCATTATGTCTAAAGGAATACTTATATACAAAAATAAATAATTAGGATTGTTACAAATGTATTTTTCAGAGAAATCAAGGTTGTAGGATTAGAAAACATACCTTAGGTATCATCATTTAAAATAAAATAATTAAGAAGTTCTAAATATTGTTTTCATGCTTATGAATAGGATGCTCCTGTTATCATTTGTGGCAATCATAACAATTAATTTATTGATGCACTTGTAAATATTTTATAATAGATCCTTTTAAAATATTGAAAAATTTTTTTCTTTTTATCTGTACTTGGTCTAATTTATTTAAATATAATAAAGCTTATGGGAGCTACAGCTGGTAGAAAAGTTAACTTTATCATGGCTGCTGCAGTAAATTTTTAATATAATCAGAATAATATTAAAGGACATATAAAATATTATATTTATTTAGAGTATGAGAAGACCTATTCATGGTTCAATAGGAAGATTTTTGGGATGTATTCCCGTTGAAAGACCACGTGATTTAGCAAAGCCAGGGAAAGGAACAATTATTTCTGCAAAGAATGGAATATTGACAGTAAGTCTATGAAATATGCAAATTGATATTTATTAATATATTATTTAAATAGGGCTAAGATACAGAATTTAAATAGCAATGCCATAAAAATACTTAGATCATAGTTGGATTTGTAATTATTCTTTAAATAGAAAATATTTTAATAAATTATTTATAAAATGAGTGTAGATGAAAGATTAACTTAGAGTTAATGAAGTTATAAGTGATACTGAATTGCATTATACTACTGATACTGACGAAGGAAATCACGAAAACCTTAAAGAAAAGTTTAGGATCTGCCCTGATATTGATCAATCTGATTTATTCGGTTAAGTTTGGAAGGCTCTCAATAAAAAGCAATGCATTGGCATATTCCCCGAAGTAATAAAAACCTATTAAATTTTAAAAACGATTAATTTATCTCTAAGTGAGTAGTATAATAGTTAATCAAAATATACTTAAATTAAAAGAAGAAGTATTGTTTTAAATTTAATAAAAAAATTAATAAAATTATAGGGTATTAGTCATGACAGTCCAGATTTCATGCCACTTAAAGCAGGTGTTTGCATTATGGCATTAGGTGCTATGTAGAAATTCAGATAAAAAGTATATATAGTTCCATGCGGTTTAAATTACTTCAAAGGACATCGTTTTAGATCTAAAGTTACTATTCAATATGGTCAAGCATTTGAGATTCCTTTTGAATTAGCAGATCTTTACAAGAACAATAAAAGAGAAGCAATTCAAACACTTTTATTAGAAATTTAAAATAGACTTAAATCTGTGGTTTACACTGCTTCAAATAGTGCAGAATTGCAAGCTTTGATTGCAGCTAAGCATTTATATACTTCTTCTTTCAAGAAAAGGATTACTCCACAAGAAGAATGTACCTTAATTAATAGGTATTGATTAATTAATTTATTATAATTTCTAAGATGATAAAATGATAATTAAAATAAAGATTTAATGCAGCTTATAGGTCACTTGAAAAGCATCCTGATATGATTACATTAATAAATGAATTAAAAACATACAATTCTGTTATGACTAGATTAAAATTAACTGATTAAGAAACAGTTGAAGATTATTAAAGAGGATTTTTCAGAGCTTTCTTTTCTATTATTTACTCTATCTTCCATATAATAATCTCATCTATATTTGTAATTATTTTTTTTTCATCTTAATTAAATCAACAAATTACTGGTTTTAAAATTATAGGCATTCCCTGGTTTAATTTTGAATGGGCCAATTGGTTTGGTTTTGAGATTCTTAGCCGAATCTGCTAGAAAGAAAGAAGCTGCAGGATGGCCTTCTCCTTGTTTAGATATTGTTGCAAGTTATAAAGTATCGTTTGGTTTAGTTATTGTACCAGTTACTTTTTGGCTTTACTATCTTGTCTTCTTCTTCTTTTTGAAGAGTTTCATTTTCTCACCTGACCAAACACAGCTAATTTATGCTATCGAAACACTATTTATAGTTCTTTATCCTATCTATGCTTTCTGTATGAAAATAATATCAAAAAATGTATTAAAAATTAATATTAATTTATTTTTAAAATATAGTTATGTTAAGATTATTCGATGATATTAAGAAACATTTCAAGGCAATTAGAGCTAGAATTGTTTTCCTTCGTAATAATATTGAACTTGCTTAATAAGAAAAAGACATTTAAAAGAGAGTAAAAATAATTAATTTTATTCAAATAAAAATCTCATTAATATATTTATAATTTAGATAAAAGAAATTGTTAGTATTTACAGCAAAGCAAATGAAGAAAATTATGATGAAAATAAGATTCTTCAAGATGAAAACCATAATGGTGATCCAGATTCAGCTAAATTAATGTTAAGTCGTAGAGAAAAGTTTATTTTTAGACTTTAAAAGATTAAATAAGCTTTCAGTTAACCTATCAAAAAGTAAATTTTAAATAAATAATATTTTTTATTAAATTTCTTTTTAAATCTATTTAAAATTAGAATCGCATTAAAATTATAATCAAAGATCTATTCAGAATCAACAATGCAAGATATTTATAGATATCTTGACGTTAATAAAGTCGCAAATAGTAGCTCTGAACACGAAACTGATGATTGAAAATAAGATTTATTTCTTCTTTATTTTCAATTCTAAATATTATCTTAGTTTAAAATAATTTATATTTTATATTTCACTTCTCGATATTTGATTTTATTTCGTAAATACGGATATCAATTATTATTATTAATAATACTTTTTCAATTTATCAATTCGGAGTAAGATAATTCAAATCATTATTTTAATCAAAATTTATTGTACTCCCCATAAATATTTATCAGTATTTTATTCAAGGGTTTGTAACTCGAATGATAAACATGGTTATAAGGATGTTTAAATAAATTTATTCTCATAAAATACATAAAAATGAATGATAATCTAAGCACGAAATTTAGAATTTGTGTTGCATCAGGCAAGAATTTAATCAATCAAAAGATTAATTCGATAAAATTTATATATAAAAGGTTTAATTACTAGTGTTTTATAGATAAATAAAAGTGAGTAAGGGATAGATACATCGCAACCAAACTCTAGTGTTATTAAATAAATGGATTCAAATTAAATCATAATGCAAGCAGAAATTCATAAAAACTACTCTAATCAACCAGAACATTATGAAGGTAGATCTTCAAGTATGGGATAAAGAAGTGGAAAGTCTTCAATCCTCAGTCACTACCATGAAAATCATTCCTAATAGAGGGAATCAAGCAAATCTAATATAAAACACAAATAGCTGTAAAATAGTGAAACAATAAATTGGTTGAAGAAGAGATATATGGATAAAGCTAAAGATGATTACATGGTGAACTAAGATGAAAACCATTAAGAGTCAAAAGAAATTATGGGCATATATAAAGATCTCACAAATAACTCTCGAAATGTATCCACTGAAGCTAATGATTCAGAAAAAAAGAAATAGTAATTATAAGTTGATGATGTGTGTGGATATCTTCAAAAGAATGATATCAATATTTCTAGAAAGTAACTTGCTGATTTGTTAAATAAGAGATAGTAAAATTAAGGTGAGATTAATCTTGATGACTTTTAAAGAATAATGATGTCTTAAACATTAAATGAGAAATTCAAAAAGTGTTTAAAATCATAGGATATGCAATAGCAAATAGTGAATAAGTAGACTAAGAGATAGAATAAAAATTAATAAACTAATTCAATAGATATGTCTTCGTATTAAAATGAGTATCTAGGTAGCTTGATCAATATCCAAGAACATACTAATACAATAGATCATTCTACAAACAGTCCTGCACTTAAGAGTAAACTATAAAGTAGAAATAACAAAACTATTGAGCCAAATCCATCTCAATAATAATTTGATACGCCTTTTAATTAAAAGTTAAAAAACCATAATTAAATTATATCCAATCCTAATTTTTTGTAGAATAATATAAATAGCTCAAATAACCTTGTTTAAAACAATAATATTACTTCATCGGATGACCTTAGCTAGCCTTATATGGCAAAGATCACAGTATAAACAGAAAATTTACAGAGAAAATAAAATCTGAAGAATCAATCACTTAAGAATCTTATGAATAATATTCATTTTTAGATTAAAAGATAAAAGATTTTAGAATAATTTGAGAAAATGAAAGTAAATTAGAAGACTAAAACTTATGATAAATATTAAATGCTAGAAAGTCTTTTAAAATTACCTTAATATTAGATAAATAAATATAAAATGAGCGAGCCTATATCCTAGATAACCAACAATAATTAAGTATAGAAAAATGAAGTTCCATTATTTTTAACTTAAAGCGGTTAATTAGATTAACTTTAAGCTATAAAATAATTAGATAGCAGTAGATCTCCAAAAGGAAGAAGATTTAATCTACATTCTTAAAATAGTCATTTTGATATTGTCTCATAGATAAAATCAGAGAGTAAGCAAGATCAAAGAAAAGGAAAGTTTAATAATAAAGAGAACTTATATGCTTATTCACCAAAAGAAGATGAAGATTAAGAATATGCTGATTCTGTAAATGAAGATGAAGAGGAGTATGAAATGCAAATGTTAGTTTAAAGAGCTAAATACAAAGCTAAGCAGCAATTTAAGAATGAACTTTAAAAAGCTAAGAAAAGTGTAATGAATAAGCTGATAGATGAACATCCTAGATTAAGCACATAAGAGGAAATTAATTCTAAAAGATTATCTACCCATATAATTACTACTTAAGGTTCAAATTCTAAATAGAATACCTATTTAATAAACAATAGTAATTAAGGATAGAAGATGAATACCAACATTACTAATAGATAAATCAGGACTAACTCTCTTATGACTAGTAATAGTAAATTACAAAGTGAAGTTCAATATACTTAAAATTACAATCAGAATCAAATATAGATGTTTGATGAATCAAATAAAAATAATTTTTACAAATTGACTAAACTTAACCCTTCTTACACTCCTATTAAACATAATTTAGTACTATTAAATGGAAATACTTCCACTTAAGAGACTTGTAATGAAGGAACTCTTAAAACAGAAGAAGATAGAAATAGATTTATGAATTAAAATTCTTATTAAAATTATAATTAAATATCTAATCAGCAATTTTCATAATTACCTCATATACCTTCAAATAATAGAACTTCTTTAGATGCTAAAGATTAAGGTACTTATGTTGGTAATAACTACTTTGATAACTACAGCAATAATAAACGTAATGCAAGTATAAATAACTCAGTAGATAAGTCAATTAAAAATTAAAATATTAGAAGAAAATTAGTATCTGTTTTCAGTAAAATTCATAATAATATTAGCAACACTAATAGTATTAACAGCATCAATACATTTTCAAATAATAAATCGTATTAATAAGATCATCACGTGCTTTCATCTCTAAAAAATACTAATGAGCCAAATGTCTCTGCATTTGGGGGATAAAGTGGTGCTAGATAAATTAATTTATCTAGAGATAATGATCATTTTGTAAATTAAGGATCTAAAACTTTATCTAAAAACATTCCGATAAAATAAATAAATCAATAGATATAAAACAGAAGTTAGAAATAAAAGAATTATTCATTCTCCGTATTTTAATAAGCTTCATTAATTAGCTAAAATACAATAGATTATAGCGAGCATCGGTAAGATCATTATGCACCTTAAATTAGCAAAACTACATAGAAAAGATATAAGAATGATTCAGATTAATTTTTCAACAACCAATATTAACAATAATAATCTTATTTTTGAGTTACAATTCAAAATATTAATTTATTTAATAAAAAAAAGTTCATATAAATTATTTTCACTGTCTCTTAATATATGTAAATAAATACCTTTTTGCTTTTAAATATTGTAAATAAATAATAAATATAATATTGAGTTTAAATCTTAGATCAATTATCTTTTACAATTTTCTTATAAGTACCTGTATACATTTTATGTTTATCTACTTGAATTAAATAGACATTTTCATTTTAAGTATCAATCACTACTCATTTAATTCTAAAAACTTTATCAATGCCATTAAATTCTTTTTTACTTGTCTACTTTGTAAATAAGTAGGTTAGGCAAAGAAAAACTATTGGATTTTCTGAAAGATTTATTTTAAAATTTATTAAGTTTTTTATGAGTTTTTGAATTATTAATTATATTTGATAAATCCTGTAAATTTTGAGTTATAATTGATTATTATTGTAAAAATAATTAGATAAATAAAGGTTAATATAAGTTTCAAAGTGTTTTTAGAGAAATGGGAGATCATACTAATGAACAAATTGTGGATATGCCTGAAAATTCAGAAATGAAAAGTATGAAGAATGATGCTTTCGCTCAGGTAAAGTATTTAAATACCTGATTTAGTTGATGAAATGCAGAATATAGATAAAATTTGGGAGATTTATATTACTTTACTTTTATCACTATGGTGTGGTATCTGAAGATGTGATTAACTTTTTTTCATTATAAATAGGCTAAATTCGCAGTTGAAAATTTTAAATTTGAAAATAAAATATCTTCACATATAAAGAAATTTTTCGATGAAAAGTATGGACCTAATTGGCATTGTGTTGTCGGTAATTATTTATTATTTGTTTGAAGATTGATTGGTAGATGATAACGATTTATTATAAATAATATAAAGGTAAGCACTTCAATGCTTATGTTTCATATGATAGCAAAAACTTTATATTCTTTTATGAAGGTTAGTTGGCTATTCTTTTATACAGAAAGGGTTGATAAGGATATTAATACAAGTCAAATTAGTAGTAAAAATTATATATATATGTATCATGTGTAAATTTAAGGATACAAACATTTTCATCTATCATCAAATACTAACTAGATTCATTCATAATTTGATATTATTCTATCGTTTGTGTCCGATTATATGTGACTGCTGCTTGAATGATAAATTTATTTTTAAGAAGTCAAGATATTAGCAATCAAAACAAGAAATATATTTAACAAACCTATTATATCTTTTAAATGTTTAGGTTTTTACTTATTTAATTAGAGTGAGGGATTGAAAACAGTTGCCTTTTTAATTTAAACCTAAATCACAAGTTAAACAAGGTATAATATTTGCAATATTTATTAATAAGAATATTAAAAGATATGGTCCTTTGAAATATAATTATTAAAAATGTCTAAAGATAAAAAATAATTGTTAAATAAAATAAATTGTTCAATAATATTTCTATTCTTAGTTAGAAACCATATTTGTTGATTGATGAAATAATATAAATATTGAAAAGAATTGATTTCTTATAAATGTTTATTTATATCCATTTCTATAGATTTATTAAATAACTCTTTTAGATTGTTGCAATTTCATTAATTATTTAATTATCAAACAAATATTACTCATTCATATCTATCTGCTACATCATAAAAAAATCATATCAATCAATCAATATTAATAAGATTGCTTGCTTGTATTTGATTTTTCTTTCTTCTCTCTCTTGTCTATATTCAATTTGATTCAATTGCCTTTTGATTTGATTAAAGCAATTATTAATATGTATTTATCACAAAAAAAGTAACATAATCTTTATTAATTGCTGTATTTCAAACAAATTAAAAGTGAAACAAGAAGACAAAGCTTAAAAGGAAATACACTAACTTAACAATAATTATTGATAATTTAAAAGGGATCTATAAATATTTTAAGGATTGATTCATCTAAGAAATGGCTTTACTTGGTAAAACATTGAAAGGAAGAAGTACTAGACCTGGAGGTATTCCTCAAAAGAGAAATATCAAATGGCGTTAGCTTGCTAAGAATCAAGAAGAATTTGATTAATTGAAGCAGTTAGCCAAAATGAAGCGTGAAGGTTTAAAGGCACGTATAAAAGAAGAATAAAAGGTAGGAACCTTCAATAAGAAGAAATTGATTACCTATTGGAGAAAGATTATGCGTATTGCTAAGACTGAATAATTAAAAAATGAAATTGATATTTACAGTTAAAATAATTAAAGAGAACTTGATTCAAAGGAAGCTTTCATTTAGATGTTAGATAAGAATCTTGATGAAGCCGAAGATTAATTTTAAATTGCATTGCGTAATCATTTAATTCACATCGAAAATCTTATGTAACTTCAAGAGGCAAGAATGAGAGGTCTTGCTGAAGAATTTAACCGTGACATAAACATTTTAGAATCTGAATTTGATCTTGAGCGTGAAGATATGATTAGAACTCATAAAACTTAGGTAATATTTTAAAAACACATACATATCTACATACATTCATAAAAGAAAACTTTTTCAACTATCTAACAAACAAACAAGCAAGCAAGCAAACTAACTAACTATTAATCTAATTACAAAATAACATTTTTAATCAAACCAGCAAATTATTTCCTTTTATTTATATGAATAAATTCCTATTTTAAATATAAAATGGAGATTTACTAGAATAAAATTATTCTTAGAGTACAGTTTGATGCTTATATTAATTACAATTTATTTAATTTTAAATAAATAGTTGAAAGAGTTAGAAGACATGATTGAAACCGTTAAAGAAGAAGATAAAAAGAAGACTGAAGAAGCATAAAATGAATTTTCTCAATTTAAGGAAGAAACTAAGAATAAAAATCTAGAAGAAACTAATGTAATGAAGATTATTTTGGAAACTAAGTAAACTAAATATTATACTGAATTGGAATAAATGAATTCAAAGTTCCAAAGTGATACTTCTAACAAGGTTAAGGATCATTAGTTTTATCATGCTCATAATAAGAATAGAAAGCAAGAAATTGACAGATATTTAAGAACTATTTCTTCAAAGAAAGCTAAAATTGATTTAATGAAACTCAAGATTCTTCAACATTGCAAGGAATTCAATGCTAGAAATTCTGCTTTGAAGAAGGAAAAGGAAAATATTTCTCGTAACTACCACGAACTTAAACTTAAAATGTAAAAATTCAGAGAGGAAGAATCTAGAAGATTAAAGGAACTCTCCAATAACTCTCGTAATGCCGTTTTGAAGCTAAGAGAATACTGTGCTCTTGGTGAAAAAATCCTCAAAACTGCTGAACTCTGTAATTAATTTATTTTTACTTAAATTTACAAAATGGTTTTTAAAAATATGGAATAATTTAATTTAAATAGTGAAGAAATAAATAGCCATTATTTTTTGAATTATATCAACCAATTAAAGAATCCTAATAGATAGAATTTAATTAATTTTAAGGGTGGATTTTTATGGAAATGAATGAATTTAATTTAAAAATAGATTGATTTGAATAATTGAGTTATTAGATAACTGTTAAATTATTTGATATAGAAAAGAGTAATTCTAAATAATTACTAATTTCGATTAATAGAATAATAATCAAATCATTATCCAAATTATTCCAAAATAAGTGATTAATATAAACTTATCCTTAATATTTAGGACTTATAAAATAAATATAAAATTTTTAATTATTTTTACTAATTTTTGTTACATTTTAACTTAAATTTTTAAAAATATTCTATTTTAATTAAATTTTACTTTTTTAATTAGGCCGTAGATTGGAAACTGAAAAGGAAAAAGTTCTTCCTTTCTATGAAAGTTCTGTTGATGAAGACGAAATTCCTGAACAACTCAAGAAGGACTTCGAAAACTTGAAGAAGGAAGATGCTGAGGAATACTCTTATTTGAATAATTTCTACAAGAGATACAACAAGGTACTCCTTGATAAACTTGCTATTGAAAAATAAAAGGAGAACTTGCAAAGAGATAATTAATTACTTAAATCACTTCTCAAATAATATTTAGATGGTATTTCACTTAACGACGATGTAAGCAATAAAATTTATTAGATCTAATTTAGAAATTATCTAATGCTTTTTGATGATTAATCATTCAATTTAATTAAAAATAGGTACTTAAAAACGAAAATAATCCTTTGTTAGTTGTTAACCACAAGTTTAATTTGGGTAAGATGCCAGTAGAGAGAATAGAAAATAAGACTGTCATAGAAGGTGTCTTCGAAGTCAGAAATACAACTAACCAATTACAAGGATAGAGAGCTCCCTATTTCTGAAATAATTGATTTAGCTCTATTCTTTGAATAAAATAAATAAGTGTAATTATAATCTTCCGAACAAATAAACTTAAAATATACTAAACTAAATAATATAATATCTTCTTAATTACTTATCATATTCATTCTTTGAAATATGTAAAATATGTATCTTGTTTGAGTTATGTAATTTTTCTAAATTTAGATTTTCCTGCCTACCTACTTACTTACACTCACTTTTTCTTTCACTTTTTCTCCCTCATTTATTCTTTAAATTCTAAAAAAAAGATAAATCAAAAGTAATTTTAAGATTGATATAGACTATTTTTAGTTTATAAAATTGAAATAAACTATTCCGAATCAAAATACACGAATTAATTATTTCTTTAAAAGATTCATAAATCATCAAATTTATTCTGTCATTAATTCATCAAATTTCTGAGTGGATCAAATAAAAATTTATAATTGTTATCAAAAACAGTGTAAAAATTAACAAACTAATAAAAGTGCAAGGCTATTTATTATTTACAAAATGGCAACAAAGTTTGTAGAACTTGAGGATTCAAAAGAAAGATAATAAAGAAGAGGTTCTTAAAATGATTGTGAAAATTAAGAAAATTATTAAAATGCTATAGAAAATTCACCATCAAGTCTGTTTGAAGAGAAGAAAATCACTAAATATTAAGCATTATTCACTCAAATAAATGTAATGTTAGGGATGGGACCATTAATTCTACCCTCTGTCTTTTATGAGTCGGGAATAGTATTAGCAAGCTTTTTCTTGATATTTATTGGATTCTTTTCTTACATATCAGCAGAGTTTTTAGTTGAGGGAATGTCAATTTGTAACTATATTTAAAGCAAGAAGAATACTTATGAGAGAACATAAGTAAAGACAGATGAGGATATTAATTAGCAAAATAATCAGAATAATGCTTTAGTTGAAAGAAACCAGTTTGAATTAACTTAAAAATTTGAATTTGGTGAGATGGGAGAAATTCTGATTAATAAAATAGCAAAGTTCATAATTTCTATTACTATAATAATGTACTTGATTGGAGTGCTAATTATGAAGTGCATGGCAACAGCTAAGGTAATGTCTTAAGTATTTGTCCAATATGATATCATTGGAAGTTATAATTTCTGGTTGATCTCTTTCTTTATTATTTCTGGTGTTTTCTCCTTTAAGAATGTCCAAGATACATAAACTTTACAATCATTCATATTTTACGTTCGTATTATTACAGTAGCTGCTATGCTTTGTGGTTGCTTTTATTCTATGTATTTAACAGGATTTCATCCTTTATTTACTTAAAATTACCCTCCTGTATCTTTTAAAGGATTTAATCATCTCTTTTCTAATGCTGTTTTTGCTTATAATATGCATCACAGTGTACCTTCTATGTCAAAGCCTATTCATCCTTAGAGAGATATTAAAAAAGTATTTATGAGCACATTCACTATAGCTATTTCTATATTTTTTTCACTTTGTATTTGTGGAATTTTAGCATTTGGTGATTCACTTATAGAATCTGGAGATTTAAAACTATTCAACTTTAACTTTAAAGAACACTCCCCTTTAGTTTACTACTTATCTGGTTTCTATGTTTTCTTGAATATTACAGCTTTCCCTGTTATTACTATAACCTCTAGAAATAATTTATTAGCTCTTATTCCTAGTCTTTAGAATATATCTAGAAACGATTAGTAATAGTAACCAAATCACAGTGCTTTGAATCTTCCTAATATTATAGGATCTCTTTTGATTTTACTCCCTGTATTCTTTATTAGCATGTTTGTTAGTAGTATTTAAGTTGTCCTTACTGTTATCGGAGGTATTTTAGGCTCAATAATGGTAAGTGTCATTCCATCCTTACTTTTATTATATGGAAGAAAGAAAATTCCAAATTTAACTGATAGTGAAAAGAAAAACTTCTTCCATCAAACAATCCTTAAATAAAATATCTTTCCATAATTCATTCTTATCTTAGGAACAATCTGTTGTTTATATAACACCTATTTAGTTATAGATTAAATGACAGCAACTTGAAATAATATCTGTATAAAAATTAATGTTCACAAATCTTAATAAAACTATTTAAATCAATCACTTATACTACTACTTATTGTATTAAAGATATATAAAATTTATCTAAATTATTGAAATGAATTAAATTCCTATAATTATTTTCTTAAAATAATATAATTTAAATAAACTACTCTTTACAAAAAATACGTATGCACTTAATATTTATGAAGAATGTTAATATTTAAATATCTAATTTGGCTGATGTAAAATTACTTTCTTAATTTCTTTCTTTCTTAAAATGAATCTTTAAATCAATTTTTATTAGATGCATAATTAGCTTTTAATTAAATTGGTGAGACTAATTATTTTATGATTTCTAGTATTGAAAGGTAAAAAACATTGATATTAAAATAAAATTATATAAATTCTCTATTTAGGATATGTTTTTTTTTGAATGCTTTTAGCAAAAAGTAACTAGATAAAATTACAAATAAAATTGAAAAGTTAAGCTAAATGTAATAAAATTTGATTATTGTAATCTGAATTTAAGTGAATGTAATCTGAGTTCTTTATCAATCAATAGAAAACTATTAAATTTTTGATTTTAAAAATGCACAAAGATTTTCTTTTACTGCAATTAATTAATCAAAAAAGTAATTTAATTAAATTTAGGGAGATAGTCAGAAAAATAATTGATTACTGAGCTTTGTTAAAGGAATAATTCTTTTTTAATAGAAATGTCATACAATTTATCTATATGACAAACTAATGTAAGTGGTTTTAATATATGTCGTCTCTCATAGAATTTTTTAGATTGAAAGGTATTTAAAGAATCTTTTTTTAGAGTTTTAAAATGTATAATTATTTATCCTTTGTTTATTTTATCCTTGAAATCGATAGATGAGATTGATTTTTTTACTCACTCTTTATATCAAATAAAACTAAGAATAGAAGTTCTGGCTTTCTTTTAGTTGATAATTATTAATTACTTCATAAAGATAAAAATCATCCCACCCAAATTATTTATTTATTTTCTTTCAATTTATTTAATTTGAACCTTGTGAATAATCCTACATCTACTTTAATTTTCCTCTTTTCGATATTCCTCTTTCTGATCCAACACTTATCAGGGATAGATTTAAGATTAGCCATACTTTTTAATTATATTTATTATAAATTTTTCTTATTTCAAGATTTTAATATTTAAAATCTAACTTTTTATAAAGTAATGATATTTCTATCATCAAAAATAATCTAAACTCAAATAGAAAAGAAGGTTTTTACTTGTATAATCACTAATCAAATTTTATGAAAAGGTGATTTTTAAGAAGCTTATTAAGTTACTAATCCTTAGGTTTTTATCCACAAAGTAACAATTTCATTTGAAAATTCTTTTTCTCTTTTCATTCTAGAAGTGAAAAGTTTAATTTATGTAATTATTATTTAGCATCAAATATCTAAATTCTTCAAAAAGAAATATAGCAAGAATATCTGTCTTATACTTACAAAAAATAAAAGAATTTATTAAAAGAAGTAGAGATTTGTGAATAACATATAGATAAATTTATAACTAAAATGAGCGAAGAATAGGAAAGTTTAGTTCCATTAACTCAAGAAAAGGCTAAGCCACAGAAATTATCAAATATGGCAGCTTTCAATACTGCATTTAATGTTCTTCTTGGTGCTGGTCCCATTTTGGTTCCTCCAGTATTTTAAGAACCAGGCATTGTTCTTGCATTCTTATTTATCATCTTGATTACATTCATTAGTTTTGTATGCGCTGAATTCGTTGTTGAAACAATGTCTTTATTAACAGCCATTCGCGCAAAAGAAAGAAGTGAAGAAGAATTGTAATCTAAATTACTTTTCCCCAATGAAAATGGTCCTTCAAATATTAAAAGTCTCTCTGAATAAACTATTTCTTAGCATTAGGCTGATTTAGCACCTGAGAATTTCTTACTTTAAGAACCAATTGAATATTCTCAAATGGGTCTTGAAGTTTTTGGTAAAGTAGGTTAAGGTTTCGCAACAATAGGTTTAGTTTTTTATATGATTGGTGTCCTTTCATCTAAGACTATCATGATCGGTAATATCCTTTCAAATACTTTTGATGGTGTCACTTTCTTACAAAATCGTAACACTTGGATTATTTCTTTCTTTACACTTTCTGTTCTCTTCTCCTTTAGCAATGTCTAAAAGACCAAGGTACTATAGAATGTTATAGTTGTTGTTCGTTTCTTAACCATTATTTCTCTTTTAATTGGTTGCTTCTAAGTTTCTATCAAAACTGAATTCCACAATTTGAATGAAAATAAGACTTATTTTGATATCAGCAACTTTTCCAGCTTCTTCAGTGATTTATAATTTGCTCTTCTTATGCATCATGCAATTCCTTCTATGTACTGTAGCATTGAAAGGTAAAAAGACATTAAAAAGATCTCACTTGCTGCTTTTGGTATTGGTTCAATTTCTATTGTTCTTCTTAGTTTATTTGGTGTTATGGCTTTTGGAAGATGCCTTGATGCCGATAAGAGTTCTGAAAATTCTTACTGTAAACCTGAGGGCTATGCCACTGGCTCAAGTTTCTTCAACTAATATTTCAAAGGTATAGGAGATGCCGATTGGGTATTCTATATTTCTAGTTTTTATATTTTCTTAAATGTTGCTGCTTTCCCAGTTTTGATTATTACTTGCCGTAACAATCTAATGAAATTTATAGCTAAAGATAAAATCCCTGCCATCAGCTACAAAATTACCAAATGGACTATATTATTCACCCTCCTTATTGCTGCTCCTATCTTTGGTATTGCTTTAACTGTTAAAAATATTCAAATTGTTTTGGATTGGATTTCAGGTATATTTGGCTCTATGCTTATCAATCTCTTTCCCTCTAGCTTTGTCATCTTTGCTAGAAAAAAAGCTGAAAGACTTGGTATTGATCATACATAAAGTATTCACAGATCTTACTTCAGTAATAAATATTTACCTTATGTTACTTTCTTAATTGGATTTTTGCTATTAATCTACACCTTATATAACAATTTCTAGAAATATACATGATAAATTGAAGGTTTATTAAAACTTAAATGTATTTTCAATATTTGTGAGTAATAAAAAATATTTATTATTAATGTCTTGTAAAATTTTATTAAATAATACTTACTCAAAGATATCCCTAAAAAAGAATATGAATCATTTGCTTTTGATTTGGTTTTTTGCAATCAGTGTTTTTACAGGAAGTATATATTCTCCATCCAATTAAAAAATATCTTTCTTTTCTGATCTATTTTTATTTAATTAATATAAAAGAATTAATACCTATTTAAATTTCAAAATAAGAGGAAAAAATCATAATTAATTAAATTTCAAAAAAATTAGCAAATTATAAAGCTGAAAAATAAGAAATAAGAAAATGGAAAGAAAATATTTCTTAAAAATTCAAAAATCCTAATCATCTATTAATTTTTTAACAAGTCCTCCCATTAGTTTTTAAAAATCTAACAATTATATTCATTAATCTAGTCAGCTTCTCTACTAGATTAAAGAATGTTTTGTATCCTAGATTAATAGATAGATGATCATTTTTGAATTATTACTATAATCTAATTCTGTAATCAGAATACTTTTTCCATCAGTTTTTAAGCCCCTAATAACGATGATTATAAAATGCCATCATGCATTTAAAAAACTGAGATCCAGATATCTCCTATTCCCCTAGGTACCACAGCGCATTGAAGAGGTCGAGCAACATAGAGAGAGAACTAACTAAAGAAGAAATAAATAAATAAATGAATAAACAAATAAAAATATTAAATAAATAAATAAAAATTAAAAAAATCAAATAATTGAAAAAATTAAAATAAAAAATAAAGTGATTGAAGAAAATAAAATTAATAGATATTAAAATAAACAAAAGAATAAAAAGAATAAAAATAAATATAAGAATACAAACAAAGAGAATAAAAAATGAATTTCCAATCAAATACAATTCACATTTCTCAAGCAATTACCCTAGCAAATATAAAATCAACGTTTATTACATTTTAAAGGATTAAAATGATAAGAAATAATTTACTTTCATTTTGCTACAATAATTACTAATATAGTACCCATTTATTTTAGGCTTTTTAAATAATCAATCGTTCTTTAATAACAAATATCTGAATTCAATCATTTATTAAATATATATTTATTTTAATGACAGAACTTTTAACTCTAAATATATTTTTAGACCATTCAAATATATCTTCAATAAATATTTAAAACAGTTAAATAATAAAATTTTGAATCATTAAGGATTTACTGGCTATTTAAATTTAAATTCTACTATATTATAAATTTAATATTATATTATTTTGAATAAATTAATACTAGTTTTATTTATTGATATTATTAATTGTTTTGAGGTTTAATTATCTTCTATATTTGAACCAGTTTAATTTGGGAGTATTTAGGAATTTAATGAGTATATTGATAGAACATAAAGAAGGTGAAGGTATTAAATATTCATTTAAAATAAAACAAGAATATACTTAATATGATTATAGCTAATACATTAAATCAATAATAGATATATTATTATTAATTTTATATCAAAAAATATGTTTCAAATGTTTTATATAGATATTTGGACAGACAGATGGATTATCAGATTATCAGATTTTCAATCATTCTTCGATTTTGTTAATATTTTTGTTTGTTACTATATTTTATATCAAAATAATATTAATTATCTACTTAAAAATTCATTTCTAAAAAAATATTTACACTTAGAATTAAGATAAATGTAGGCAATAGTTTAAATTTCAAGAGGGATATAAACGTGGTCACCAGCAATAGGGTTTTAGTATAAATTGAAATATCTTTGGAAGAAAAGATTGGTCATGTTAGCAACACCCTTTTTCTATTGAATATATAATTTATGGCTTTCAACTAATACCTTAGCAACCTTTTTGGCAGCATTAATGACATCATCGGTAAGCTATTTTTTAAAAAATCAAAATGATTAATACTATATTTCTTTTAGTATTTAAATTTTAAATTACGTTAGCATCCTTTTTCAACTTATCAAAGTTAATATCGTTAATGAGAGAGAAAACGGTAGTGGCTTCTTTGGTAACTTAAGTTTAATCTTAAGTGAAGAAGGAGAATTCAACTTCGTATTTGCTGTGAACGCTTCTTTCTCCAGCAATAGTTTCATCAATGGCCAAATTGGTAACTCTAATAGCTTCTAAATTGTAATAGTAGAATTGCTTTCTGGTGGAGAGACCAACAGTTTGTAATTTTTTATTGTAAACTTAATGTAATTGTTCACCCTTTTATAATTATTCATTGGTTTGTTCGTAGTAACTTTCATATAACTTGTTTAAACCCTTGGTTCTCATTAAAACTTCTTATAATTCCTTTTGGTCTTGATCATTATGATACTTGTTTTCAGAATTGAAACCAATAGATCTTTCGTGCTTGTAAGCCTTTTCTCTAATAGAATCAGCTTCAGCCTAATCCTAACTATAATTATATTTAAAAATTTTAATTATTTTGCTATTTTTGGCATAATAATTTGTTGAAAAATAATCTCAAATTTCTTCTTTAATTCCCAGAATATTTTGATATCTTTGATATTTGAAAGGTTTAATTATCAAGAGGATACTCTAAAAATAGGAGTTATATAGAAGAAATTTATTATTTTCATCACTTTTAAAGAAAATGAATCTCATACACAATAGAAAGAGCCTTTCCGATTTAACTGAATTAGGGGTTAAGTTGAATAGCCTTGGAGATCAAGAGCTTAACGAGGAGATACTTTCTTAAATCCTTTTCGTCGAACTTCTGTTTAATTAAATAATAAAATAATTTAGGACAACTAGTTTATCAATCAATATATCGCCAATCTATTCGTGGTGGCTAGTAATTACCTTTTAGGCAACGAGGTCAAGAAGGAATTAGTAGTAAGTTTAGAAAATTAAATCGTATCTTTCGTATTCCTACATAATTAAATAATAACAACATTAATATTTGAACAAAACTAAAATTATAAATAATCGCGGGAATTTCATTTATTTCTAAATATTCTAGTTAAATGACTTCCTTTCTCTTTAATAGCATATTCATAAAATAGCCGCAATTTTCATCTTAAAATTTGAAAGATTTTTTAATTACATGTCTAGGATCTTAAGCCAAATCATTGAATTCAGGCTTTTGAGTTTCCTTTTCTTCAGTGAAATAAGTTTTGCTGATGAAGGGAATATTGACGAGATTGCCAGAATCAATCTTTTTTTAAACATCTTCAGTAACATCAAGACGAGCAGCAGTGGCAGGCTTGGTTCCCAAAGCGATATATTAAGAGGGATAATAGTAATTGAATTTATTGTTTTAGTTTTGTTCCATTTTCTTCTATTTTATATTCTTATTTTTCTTTCTATGTTTAATTTCTTAATTATTCTAAGGTAAAAAGTTTATACAAACAAAAAAAATAATCTTTTGGTATATTAATAAATCAAGGCTATTTTGAAAAGCAATATACACGTAAAGGTTGTGCAAAATAAAAGATTGCCAATACTTAAAGATATCAAATTTCTAATTTAGCTCATCTATTTTTATCTTTAACAAATTAATAATTATAACCACTATAATTTATTCTAATGCATTTTAGTTTTATATTTTTTTTTTCTTATCCTAGACTATCCTACGGCTCACTTAATTTCATTATCCATTATCTCATTAATTATTATAAATTCATCTTATTATCATATAAAAAACAAAACTAAAGGGGTTACTATTAAGAAAAACTTATCCTCTTCTTTAACAAACGATATTGATAAGTAAAAAAAATATTTTTATTCACAGTAAAATTGTTTTCAAGGGTTAGTTCCAATAAAAATAATAAGATCATAAACAGATCATTAAGAAATAATTGTGCTAATAAGAGGATTTGTTTAAAATGTAAGATGCCTTCAAGAAAAGCACACAAAAATATTACATACTGTTTAAATGATTTATTTATATTGTAAGGATTTTTCTTATTTTTTTTAATAAAAAAATTATAAAGTTTATTATTTGCAAATCATTTAATTGATAGAAAGGTAGTTAAGAATCACAAAACTAACATCTCCAAATATTTTCAATTAAATAAATTTTATTTTACGTATTAAATTTTTACTCCTCTATGAGTAAAATTAAAAATATTTTTATTCCTCAATTTAATTAATCAAAATAATTAATTCTATTTGATTTATGACCTTTTTAATTAATCCTTAAAATATTTTACTTCCTTTAACTCTAAAAATTTTAATTTTTTAGCTGAATTATATTATTGTAAATATTACTTTTCTTTATCTAAATTTAAGATTGTAAATTATTCAAAATGAAGTTGTTTTTTAATTAATTACTGTCAAAATTATTATAATTATGTTGATAAGAATTATTGTTAATAGTCACAAAATCAAAGATAGTAAAATTCTTTCTTTCTATTTTTAAATTTAGCTATAAGAATGAAAGAAAAAAAACTAGATATTTAAAAATGAATAAAAGAGGATGTAGAAATAAATATAAAAGGGTCTTGATTAATTTATAAATGATAAAATACTACTTTGTTTGATATAAAAGAATACTAAATTTAATAACTATAATAATTATAATTCTATAATGAAAAATGAATGATATAGACACCTAATAAAAGTAGTATTAATTCTTATCATTTCCTTTAAAAAAAGAGAAAATTACAATCTAAATAATGATTAGCTTATTTTCTATTACTTTCAATTTTATCGCTATAATTTCTACCTTAAATAACTTTCAATAAGAATTCTAAGCTATTTTATTTAAACTAGAGAGAGATATTTATTTATCTTTGAAAGTCATCATTTTTTATGCCTTCAATAGTTGTTGCTATTCTAATAATTTTAGACTATAAGATTTAAACGGGTAACCTCTTATTAAGATTATTCAAATTTGTGCTTATAATTATCTCTTTCTTCCTAAGCTAATCTCAAGTTTTCCATAGTCTCCTATAACTTTGCATATAATTCATCAGGATTATCGTTTTGCAAATTTGATTTCTCCCCTAATCCAGTGTTATTTAAATTGGATGAATCTCTATATGTGCTATACTTAGTA
Source organism: Tetrahymena borealis (assembly GCA_000260095.1). Taxonomy (NCBI): domain Eukaryota; phylum Ciliophora; class Oligohymenophorea; order Hymenostomatida; family Tetrahymenidae; genus Tetrahymena; species Tetrahymena borealis. Next base: position 57,043 of record JH651344.1, read on the forward strand.
AACTAAGGTTTCTTTTAAGAAGTTGAGTAATTTGATAAGTTAGATTAATTTTGGGAGGAAATCTTTGAGAAATTTGTCTTACTCTTTAGTTAGAATTTATACTTTTCATATTCATTTTTGTTAAAGGCTTCACGTAAAGTTCTTCTACCTCCATCATAATTAGCAAATTCTTCACGTTTTTCTTAGTTATTTGGTTAGTAATTTTATGGTTACAATTACTGAATATGGTGATCATGAGGATCTTTTCTTTCTTCGATATCTTCTCCTATATGGCTAGGATAAGAACTTTTATTGTTATTGCTAAGTTAATTAAATTTCTTATTATCTTCAGTAAATTCTTGATTGCGTTTAATTGTTGCTTCCATTTCATCTTCGTCAGCCTAATGATTAAAATGATTGTTGCTAGTAGGAATGGATTCATTCTTGTGAGACTTTTGCTGAATTTTATTATTCACTTGACCTAAATCGGAAACTAACATGTTAGGCTACATACGAATTGAATCATACTCTCCTATTGTCTATGATGCTTCACCAAATTTCTACACGGGCTTCTTCATATGTCCTTAAAATACTTTTTACAAATCAGGCCAGGTTTTCTTTCCTTGTAAATATTCATCACAATTCTTAATAAAAAGTTCAGAGAATTCATTCTCATTGAAGAGTTTTCCTAAGAGGTCTTCATTTCCTTCTTCGTTACGTTCGATTATTTCTTGAGAATAAAATTATGCGTTTTATGAGAATCTCTCAAATTCTTATTTGAAATAATCTAAGAGATTGTAATCCATCTCCTTTGGCTTACTTAACCCTTCCAAAAGGGTACTTTTAATTTGCTAAATATTGAAGATGGCATTATTCACTTGGACATGAGGGTTTGCATCCATATTTTCTTATGGGCCACCTCCTGTCTTTGTTTCTTAAAATTAATTGTCATTCATTCTATTTTAGTTCACTTAAGGTTTATTATTGCTACTAATATTAGCGTTAGGTTATTACTATAATTATTAGTGGCTCTCAGCATTGTGGCGAATACCAGAAACATCAATATTTGTAGCATTGCTTCCTTCAATTTGAGATTGCTACTATTTCTAATCTCTGCGAATACGTGAGGCTTCTTCACGACGCTAAATAATCTCATCAACGGTAGAATTTATTAACTCAGGCTTGAAGTAAGTAAAAGTTGTAGGGAACACAATCTTTTATTCCATCAAGTTGTTATAAGTATTTGCATATTAAGAATTGGGGAACCATTTAGCCCAAACATAAATGCACTCTAAAACTAATCTGAAAAAACTATTACCCAATTACTCTAAGGTGGCATTCTTTTCCTAGTTTGCCTGACCTTCTTGATAGAAATACTCTTTACCTCTATTGATGCTTGAGTTAGTTTACTAAAAGTGAGCAATGTGACTCATAATGGGAAGAATCTTTTCAGCAACTGTGTCAATGAATTCCTAAACAAAGAGTTCGAAACACTCCTTTATAAGACGAACTGAGCTGAGTTGCATTATAGGCTATTCTTTATCCTTCTTAACAATAATCTTTTAGACAGTTTCTGTGATTATTGTAATCTTTTGGATTTCACGCATTTATACTCCCTTCTTATATTGTTTAGATCCCTCCTTGTACAATTCAGGATTTTAAAGTATTTGTTTCAATTTTTCTATTTCTTGAGCTGATGCCATCTTGTATTACTTGTTCTCCTATTTTTTTTCTTTATCCTTAAGGTTTTTCTCTCGTATTTTGGAATGAAATGTCTTTAATCAATCTGATCCTATTTGATTCCTGTTAAATTAAATAAGTTTTTTAAGTTTTTTGAGAATCGAACAGAAGTAATCTGGATGTTTAATTGAAGGAAGGTAATATAAAGTAGTAAAAGAAGAGTACTTTATCGGATATTTAAATATCTGTTGTTTGAATACTTAATTTATTTAGTATACTAAATTTTTTACTATGGAAAGTCCCTTTGTATATCTTCTTTCTTTCTTTATCAACAATGAATTACACTCTGCTTAAGATTTTTAATCACGTAAATAATATAATAATAATAAATAAACAATTAGTTCTTCTATTAATTTATTTTCTTTCTTGTTATTTTTTATCGCATCAGAGCTTGCAGATTATAATTACATTACGATTTCTTTTTTAATAGCCGAAATAATTTTTATTTAAAGGCTATGATATTTCTTCTCATTTATTTCTCAATATTATTTGAAATTAGCCTAAAAAAAAGAATAAATACAAAAGAATTCCTTAAATTACTTTGCAAAATTTAGTATTTCTCTGCATATTTTTCTACATCATCTAATCTATTCTTTATTTCTATTGAATAAAATTCAAAAACCATACTTCATAAGATTCTTAGAAGATTAAATTTTACATAATTGTTTCAGTTTTTATCAAATATAAAGACACCTTAATGGAAATCTAATGAATATTGACTATAAAGTTTAACTTATTTTCTAATTTGTAATATATTATTTCTATTTCATTCACTTTTGATAGGCATTACATAAATTTAAATATCCGTTTCTTAAAAAGAGCTATTAAATTAATCCCAATAAAGTTAAACAATTTAATGTTCAACAAATCAACAAATTCTTAATCATAATTTTTGTTGTGTGGTTTATTTGATATTGATATATTATAGCAATATATGAGTTAGTTTATAAAATTTAGAAATTAATTTAATAAATAAATCAGGAATAAATTAAATAAATAAATATATTTTGATTAATCGTAAATGAAAAATCTGTTTTAATTTATAATAACATCTATCATCCAAAAAAAGATAAAAGGATTATCCAAATTCTGTAGATCTTTATTACTTTCATTACTATAATTTATTACATTTGTTGTTAAATTTGTAGAATTTAGAATTAAATTAATCTAAAAATTGAAGAGAGGAAAAAAAATAGATTTAGATTTATTTAGTCTAAGATTATAAATATGTGTTTAAGAGAGTATTTCATTACATAAAACAATAAATAATTTAGAGTATTAAGATAAAAAATATTACATATTATTATCAGATTTATCTAGATTTATTAATTGATATGATCTAAATAACTAGTACTAATTAATTTGTAATATCCAAAGTTTATAGCAAACATCATTATTAAAAATTAAGTTTAGTAATTATATATATCAATCAGAATATTAAACGAATAATAATTTACTAATAGTTAGTATGTGATGATAACATTTTTGTTACACCACCACAGAAAATACAAATTTGTTCAAACGATTATTTAAAGTCCTAATTAACAATTACATGTAATTATCCAGCAATACCAATCACATTTAAATTATTAATAATTATTAAAGTACTTTTTCGTATTAATAGTATGAAGTTTAAAAAACAATACTATAAATGTAATTATGAAAAATAAAGAGTTATTTTATTTACAGAATGGATTTATTAAACTAATAATCAATCTAAACATACACCTTTTAGCTAGGTAATGGAGTATTCATCCAATTTGTATAATAAATTTAACATTTCATAAAAATTTAAATTTAGTTTAGTTTAAGATATTAAAAATAAAATATCGGAAGATAATAAATAATAGGTTATTTACAGAATACATTCTAATATTAATAAAATGTATTATAAATTAAATTATTTAGCGGAGAATTTAATGATATTATTAGATTTAAAGTAATAGTACAAAAGTAGGGATTTAATATTACTAGAACTTAAAATCTCTTTATTGATTTTTCACTTGCTTAACAAAATTGTTAAGTTTCTTTAATTAGCTCATATACTGCTAATAAACTATTGGTACCCCTCACCTTATTTAAGTCAATAAAGCAATTCAAAATCCAAGACAGAAAATAATATACAGTGAGTCCCCCAAATTTATAAATTATTATGGTTAAGAAATATTAAATAGAATCAAAAGATGAAGAAATTTATATCAAAAATTTATTTAAAATTGAAAATTTAGTAAAAAGAAGAAGATAAAACATTGCAAAATCAACTTCGATTCGAAAATATGACTAATTATCCTGATTCAGAATAGCCCCATGCTACTTTATCTCAAATTCACGTGAAAGAGTTAGAATAAATTAGTCCTAAAAAAATACTGAATACTACATCTTATAAAGATATATCAGAAGAGTAAACAAAGCAAATAACAGAACTAAATAGATTACTTGAAAGGTTAAATCCTCAACTGAAAGGATGGCATAAATTATCTTTTGTTTTACTAGGAATAGCATCTCTAGCAGGATGGAATGCCATTCTATCTGCTATAGATTTTTTCTAAGCTTAATATCCTAAGAGTGAATTCTATGATGTTACCTTCTACTTTCCTATTCCAATTATGTTATCAAATTGTTTAGCTGCATTTGTTTGCCCTGCATTAGCGCGTCACTTTAGTGTTAACCAAAGAATAGCTTATTGTTTGATGGGCACTTGTTTAACAATGGTGTTAGTTACTCTTATTGCTATTTTCTTTAATACATAAGCAGGATTTTGGATTTCATTTATTATTCTTATCATTTAAGGATTCATAGATAGTGTAAACACAAGCTCATTAATTTCATTAGCTGGAATGGTCCATCCAGTACTTAATAATATCTACTGGACATGTACAGCTTTATCAGGTCTAACAACCAATTTTTTGAGAATGATTACTTTAGGTATGCTCGGAGATGGAGAATATTCGGTGAATACAGGATCAGCACTCTATTTTTCAATTGCTGCATTTGTTTATGTAATCTCTAGTACTTTGTAAGTACTATTTACAAGTAGTGAGTATTTCCATACAATTCTTAAGAGATAGAAAGTCTATTCTAAGATAGAATAAATTAAACATTTATCAAATACTCCTATAGGGCTATAAAACATGTAAACAACTTAGAATATGTAGTAAGCTAAAATTAATATCTAAAGTTATAAAAAGAATGAATCATCTTCATTCCTAAATAATTCCATCGTTGCTTACTTCATAGAACTCTCTCAAGTCTTTAAGTATGCAGGAGCTATTCCAATATTTATAGCCCTAATCTACATATAAACATTTATGGTGTTCCCTAGTGTCTCTATCTTTCAAAAGACCACCTATGAAATTATTACTTACCCTTGGTTTCCGTAAGATTTTTATTATTTTTGATTGAGAGTAACCTAAGAGAATTTTGATTCATTAGATTTTTTAATGGTTGTTATTATATTTTAGATTAATATTAATTTTATAAATTATAGAGTAATAATGATAACTATATTTAATATGGGAGATATTATTGGAAAACATATTGGATTCTTTAAGATTTTACACAAATTATACTTTGTCTATTTAGTTGTTATTTTTAGATTCATTTGCTTTGCTTTCTTTCTAATTACTGCAAGAAGAAAAGATTTGGAGTTCTTCTAGAACGATTTTTTTGCTATGATCAATATGTTTATTTTTGCTTTAACTAATGGATTTAGCACTACTGCACTCATCAATTTAGGAACTAAGAACACAAAAGACCCAAAAATGATTGATTAAATCAATTACTTTGGAGGATTTGCAATCGGTTTTGGTATAATGATTGGGACATTTTTAGCACTGACACTAAATAATGATGACGATGATGAGTGATTTAACAAAAATAGATTTTTATGATTATCTCACAATTCCTTACTCTTTATTAATTTACTTATATTTCTATCAATTTTAATTAACCTTTTATTATTTCTTTGTATCTCAATTTTCTTATTCTCCTGTATTATTTATCTTCTAAATCATATATTTATGCTTTAACCTAATATTCTACATCCTAAAAGTATTAAAATTTAATTAAAAAATAAAGAAAATTTTACCAAAAATAATATTTTTAAATAAAATAGCATCCTTAAAAAATCATATTTCTCTACTATTAACTACTTCAAATAAAATCAATTTTAATAAATTTTTTGAAATGAGTTAGTTAGTTATCTTAGCTTTATCATATTAATAAGTTCTTTATTCAGTAAAAATTAAATATTGAAGAATTATTTTACTTAAAATTATCTCAACAAAAATATTATTAATAAAAAATAATTGATAAAGCATAGTTGTAATATTAATTAATTTAAAAATATCTTTAACATATAAATGGTAAATTATATATTCTTTCACTACTATTATATTATTTATGTTCAAACGGAGCAATTTTCTCTATGATAGGTGTTGATTTTTGATAAAATTCATATTTTTAATATCATTCGTAATAAATCACTTTTTTTGAGTAAATAATAATATGTTCCAGTAGGTAACTTAGACAGGTAATTTATAATAAGTATCCATTGCAAGAAAATGTTAGTAAGAAGCCATTAATATATAAGCAATAAGCATTTATTAATTAAGAGATATTTTGTGGTAATTTTTTCCCCTTAATTAATTTAAATATTCATACAAATAAGTTTTGCTTATTACCAAAATATCTTACTAATAAGTAGATGAGCTTAAGTATTCAAAATTAATTTAATGAAATTACCAAATTAAATAAAATGTAAGGTAAATATCTAAATTACTTTTTCAGAAATAGATTAGTATGATTTTTATATAGTTTTAGATTAATGAAAGTAACATATATTTTCCACTCCTATTTCTTTTATCATTTAGTAGTTATTTATTCAATATACAAATCAAAAGGAAATGTAAAATAGTTTCATTCAATTATTTAGTACGATTTAATTATTTTGTTATCGGCCATACTAAGGTGAAAACACCGGATCCCATTCGAACTCCGAAGTTAAGCGCCTTAAGGCTGGGTTAGTACTAAGGTGGGGGACCGCTTGGGAAGTCCCAGTGTCGATAACCTTTTTTTTCCACTTTAAGAGATTATATTGGCAATAAGAATAGGTTTTATTTAATTTTTATTATGAATTATTAGCTTAATATTAATTTTAAAAATATAGGAAAGAAAAGTTTGAATATAACTTGAAATGAAATTAATTAATTTTGTTGTCGGCCATACTAAGGTGAAAACACCGGATCCCATTCGAACTCCGAAGTTAAGCGCCTTAAGGCTGGGTTAGTACTAAGGTGGGGGACCGCTTGGGAAGTCCCAGTGTCGACAACCTTTTTTTTTATTGATATTTTAATTCTAAGAAGTTCTATAAAATTGATTTAAGTAAATGGTATTAGAAAATTTAGATTATGAATAGGTGAGATTATTGGAATAATGTTTTTTTATTATCTTATTAACTAGTGAACAAATTATTATTTCTTTTTCGAGAGAATTTAATAAAAATATAAATTTGAAATCCACCTCTAATGATTGGAAATTTTGATGTTTTATAGAAGATTAAGAATTTTGTAATTTAATTGGCTAAAAGTTTTTTATATAAAGTAATTAAGTTTAATATAACATAAAGTAATATAAATAAATTATTAATTAAATAATTACTAATAAATAGTTAAGAAGGGTGAGAGTTTATTATAAAAGGATTTTTAAATGTTTAGAAATATCTTTGAATTCTATATTTCAAGAAATCGCTTGAATCGTATCTTGTTATTCGAAGTATAAAAATTACTCCTAAAAGTCCTCTTAATCAAAATTTATTGTTTCTAAGTTTTAAGGAATCAATTCTTATCTATGGGATTTATTAGAATGTATTCCAGAATCTGCCCAGTATGGCTAATTAACTGGTGGCTATTTCATGGTTTTTAGGTGTTCAGCTGATGATTAGAGTTGTATAGGAAGTTTCATTTATTATATTTTACTTATAAATCTATCATTAATTTAAGGAGTTACAGAAATAAAATATTCGAGTTAATGTAAGCTGCCTCTTTATGATAGAGCGGTATTTATAGGAATTGTAATAAAAGCAAATGTTTATCCTTTCTTAGAGTTAATTTCTGGGCGGATACATGAATATTCTATATCTTGAGTAAAAGATTTATCTTTTGATTCAGCTTTCATAGTAAGCCTCCCCACTAATTTGATAAGAAGACTCTTTACTTCTCTATCAAATTTAGTAAAATTATAATCTATTTTCACTTAAATTTCTTCCCCTGGACAGTACTGAGTTTTTTCTATCATACTATCCATTATAAGTTTTCCTGCGCCTAAAAAGCAAAAGCGAGAGGGAGTAGCTTTTAAAGAAGTTTGATAATTTTCTTCTAATATTCTTTTATTTTATACTAATAATACGCATTATTTCGCAGAGATAGGAATTTGATTCTTTTCTGTAGGCACTATATAAGCAGATATATAAAAATTAACGCTACAATTGTTATTCGAGCTTTTGTACAGATTGATAGTCTATAATTAAGATGGATGAATTTTTATAGAAAAAGGGATAGACCATCTACCAGGGGGAAGGATATAATCTTCAGGAGAAGATTAAGAAAAAGCAGCAAAATCAAACACAGGTTTTTAATTATTAAGGAATTTTTTAACTCCATATTCTGTTTCCTCTTAGCTACTTTTGGAAGTAGGATATACTACTTTCTCTACTCCTTCTAGAGATACTACTACAACATGTCCCTTGTACTCTTAGATTAAATCAATTTAAAGCATACCATAGATTGTTTCACTGCCAATGAATGCTAATTTCTCTAATTCTATTTATATATATCCGTTTTAATTTTATTACATAGCTCCAGCTTAATTATTCTTCATTTATGTAAAATATTAATTCAGTTCAATACTTCTTTTAAGATTTTTATTATTATTTACTTCTTCTTACTTTTTTTCTTTTTTTTTAGACTAAAAAATAATTGAATATTCTTTATATTCTGATTAATCAATCTTGAGATTACAATTTATTAATTTAACTATACCAATACGTACCTGGTAAATAGGTATAAAAGTTATAGAAGTAAGGAATGTAATTTGAGAACATAGAATTTTAGAAATATTTATGTTAATAAATAAAACTGAGTCAGAATTCAGTTAGTTATATCCCACACTAGAAAATAAAATAATATGCTGCTATTATTAAATCTAGAGTTATAAAAGGCTTCTTTTCAATAAGTATAATCATTAAATAAATTAAAAATTTTACACATTTAGTTTGGAATATAGTTTATTTGATCTACATAAATCAAATAAAAGATTCTAAATATGATCCTATAAATATTCTTAATCAAATCAAATTGAAAAACATAAAAATTTAGGCACCTCTTCATTATATTCTTACATTTTTTGCCATAAGAATTACTTTTTAAAAACTTCTTTCTAAATATCTGTAATAATACATATAGTTTAGTGGGATGTCTCTTATATTTAATTTCCTATAAAGTGTTATCCTTACAAAAAGTTTATATTTAGTTAAATCCACACATTCAAAGAAATTAGTGATAATAAAAAATTTATATTCAAGAATATATTCATTGGCAAGTGCTTTCTTTGATTAAATTTATGCAAATTATAAAAAAAGAATCAGTTCTAGTAATTAATTACCATGTGTTAAATTGAATGTAAGCTAATAGAGTTTTTAAAAATCAATTATTTCTATTAGGTTTCTATGATTAATTCCATCAGAATCATCTTAATCTTCAACTTAATATTCAAATCATAAAAAAATATTTACAATAAATTATTTCTCGTTTAAATCTAAAATCGATTTTCATTTTTTAGAAAAAATTTATGTTAATGGATATTTGTGGAGTAAAATAAAATAAATGACTGGCTAAACTTAATTAAAATTTAAATAATTTTTTTAATCAGTAAACTAGGGTAACCTTTTATTTCTATTTTTATTATTAATGATAAGAAATTTTCATAATTTTTATAAGGATCAATATAATAAAAAATTCAGGTAAAAAAATACCCTACTCAGTAAGAGTGTAAAAGAATCTAACTTGTTTAGAAAATCTAATAAAAATATTTACTATTACGTTTGATTATGTAATTTTAAATTCATAAAAATATTATTGAAAATACTTATTTAAAAATGGATATGGTGATTTAAAAAGGGTAGAACTTTTAAGTAATAAATATAAATATTAAGTTTTATAGTAAAAAAATTCTTAAAGACAACACATCTTTAATAAATATCTATATAAAAAGTTATTATAAACAAAAATATTGTAAAACTGAAGAATATATTAATTAATTAATTCAAGTTGAATTATAATCCTTTTCAAAAGAATAATAAAATTAGTATTCAGATTGAGTATTGTTAAATTATTAAAAGATATTGTCATTTTGTTATTAAATTTGAAGAGGAGTATTTAATTCAATCTGCTTGGATATTTTATTACTACTACTAGTTTATTTTAATTGCTTTATTGTTGGTAAGTGAATGTTTTTAAAGTAGTTGTTATTAGGTTTAATTATTATATTTTATTTTAAAGATTTAACATTACAATTTCCAGATAAAACAGGAGTTAAAATTAAGAAATACTCTAATTTAGCAAGCTCTCCTTAAATACTAAGTGGGGTAGTAATTGGAATGAAAATCTCAGACTAAAGAGTTCCCTTCTTCTATTTTATTTCTGAAGAAGTAGACAGGATATTAAATTCTTTTTAATATTATGATTTTTTCTCTTTAATTGATTAAAGATATCCGATCAATTCGATTTTTATTTCCTTTACTTTCCTTTCGAAATTAGAAAAATCAAAATCGATACTAAGAATAGCACTCTCACCAGGGTAAAAATAAGATTTAGGTAAATTGCATTTGAGAGTGTAGTTACCTAAAGCTAAGAAGAAGAATATTTTAGGATAATCTTTAAGAAACTAAACTACAGGAGTATTTCCAATTTAATTCTATTTAGCAATCAAAACTCTCTAAACACCTTAAATAGGTTTATATGCAAGGTTAATTGGAACAATATAAGCACATAAAAAGTAATTTATCCTATAACAGTTTTCTAATTCATAGAATAAATTCACTTAGGAGGGAATCTCTTCTGGTATTTGGATGTCAAATCCAATTTTATACTATCCTGATTTTAATTGCTTTTCTGATTCCATTAGATAAAAATCATATATCATTTTAGATTAATTTAAAAATCTTTTTATTGAAGTTGATTATTTTTTATTGGAAGTATTTTAACTCATCTCTTCAATTCCTTCAAGGCAAACTACTAAAAGAGAGCCTTCATTTCCTTCTTTAATATTAATTAAGATATTTCCCTTTATTAGCTCTCCTGCAAAGTATGACAGCTTAGGAAGTTCAAAGTGGATAGATCCAACAAAAGATTTTCTTGAATCACAAATAGGTTGATTGATTTTCATTTTTAAGTGGACTATTAGAATTTGTTTAATTTTATTAATTTTTTACGATTAGATTAATATTATCTATTTATTTTTTATAGTTAAAATAGGTCAGGCTAAAGGTAATAAATATTTTTTAATTTATATCTTTTTGGGGACTAATGCATTTAATGTATAGTATTTTGAACATGTAAATAGAATCTATGTAAATTAATAATCACTTAAATTACGATCTTATACTTTGTTAATTAAAGTAAGATAATCGATAAGACTTATAAATCCTAACACTTTAGGTATTTAAACAGTATTTCTTCATTAATTAAATATAGTATAAATTTTCTAATACTTTTCTATTTCAGAATTATGTTGTAATAGATTTATTCTTAAAATACTAAAATATGGTATTTTTTTTGTGTAATCCAAATTCTGAAAAAGAAGAAAATGAAATAAATCCTACCTATTATTTATTACTAAATATTTTATCTTATAAGTATTGTAAATTTTAATACTGATATCCTTTATTTTTTTACTTTATTTTAATTCAAGGCTCATTTAATATTCTTTTAAATTCTAAAAATGTAAATATTTACTAGAAATATTGATAAACTATAAAATAAGCAGGAATACAATAATTATATAAAAGTTTATTAAAAAAATAAAATTCTATATCTATTACTCAAATTTAGCTAGTTTATAATTTAAAATTTTACAATAATAATAGATAATTTTTAATTATTATAATTTAATCTATCTATTTAATAATTCCAGTAATGATTTATCCAGAGTTATAACTCCAATACATATATAATAGTTACTTAAAATAACCAATTTTGTTGTCGGCCATACTAAGGTGAAAACACCGGATCCCATTCGAACTCCGAAGTTAAGCGCCTTAAGGCTGGGTTAGTACTAAGGTGGGGGACCGCTTGGGAAGTCCCAGTGTCGACAACCTTTTTTAATAATTATTTCTTATATCTTTTAAAATAATTAATTTTTATAGATAAATTACTCTAATAATAAATTAATAAATTAATAATAAGATGAGTATAAATTTAATAGATCTATAAAATTTTTATCTTTTTAATTAATTTTGCTGTCGGCCATACTAAGGTGAAAACACCGGATCCCATTCGAACTCCGAAGTTAAGCGCCTTAAGGCTGGGTTAGTACTAAGGTGGGGGACCGCTTGGGAAGTCCCAGTGTCGACAGCCTTTTTTATTTTTTATTAAATAAATAAAACGTTATTCAGTATAAAAATTTCTGGTTTAGGTTAGAAATTAATACGCGAGATACTATAGTACAAATATGTAAATACAACAAATAAATATGATAAATTTGATAAAATAAAAATTTCTTGTGTTAAATAAATAGAAATATATTGAATTATGGTAAGATTTCTATTCTTTGATTTTTTACCCTTAACTTTAATATATCATTTTATGTATGATATACTAGATTTACATAAATACCTATCAAAACAAACTTGTGAGTGACTTATTGCATAAAAAAATATTTTCACTATTCATTTTTACTGTTTTTTTCAAAGGTTCAAGTGTTTTCAACATTAGGTCAAATCAAAATAATCAAAAGTTTTCTAGCATTATTTATTTTATATAATTCATAGAAGTTTTCTAATAGTGAAATTATTTGAATGCAAAATTAAGGCATTGATTAAGGTTTAAGAATTGGTAATTACATATAATTTTTTTAGTTAAGCGTATTAATACTGTGAAAAATTACTAAAAATAATCCAAATATCTTATTATTAGAAGTATATTAAAAAGCTAATAATTAAATTGTATTACCATTGTTTAATTTTCTCAAGGAAGATCTTTCTAAATCTTTGAGATTTGAGGATGAGTTTATTATTATTTTTAAAAAAAAATTCCCCTTAAATAATTTCCCAATTTAAAAGTATCTTTTAAGAATAAAGCGTTAATGAATTATTCCATTTAACCCAGATTATTATTCAAAAAAAATAATGGAGATCATTCTCTTATTTTGCTTTAGAATAAAAGTATCTAATTTTATCTTATAATAGTTCTAATTAACAAAATGAAGTTTATTTCATTTAATTTTTTAAGAAATAGTTATTATGAGTTTTTATTGATAAGATTGATAGATACTTTAATTCAATTAATCAACAATTTTTAATTTATTAGGTTTAATTTTTTTATTTATTAATTATTAATACAATCTAAGATTTTGATTTTTAAAGCTGTAGTAAGTACAGATCTTTAGAATTATATTAAAATTTTGTCTATTTTAATTAAATGTCATTAAGTCTCTAATCTTATATTAATCTGAAAATGATCTACTCATCTTTTATTAAAAATATGACGATAATTACATAATTATAAGCAGAGATGTTTAAAATATCATCATTTGGAAATATTATTTATTTTTTATATCCAATTATTAAGTTTGCTAAAAATAAGATAAAACATTTAAATATATGTATCTTTTTTTTTTATTATTAGTGATGTCGGCCATACTAAGGTGAAAACACCGGATCCCATTCGAACTCCGAAGTTAAGCGCCTTAAGGCTGGGTTAGTACTAAGGTGGGGGACCGCTTGGGAAGTCCCAGTGTCGACATCCTTTTTCATATTTATTTTTTAATTCTTTTTAAATGAATTAATAATTTATTTATTTCTAAATAATGTTAATCCTATCCATATATAATAATTATTTTTAAAAGAAGAATTAATTAATTAGGTAAATTTACATAATAAGGGTAAAACAGAAGATTTTTTAGAATTTTGATACTAATTCATTAGTGTGGGTTAGTATTAGGTAGAGGACTACTAGAGAAATCCCAGTTTCAACAATTTTTTATAACTTCTAATATGATTAATAGTTAAAACATAATTGAATAAATATTATAATTTATTAATTAGCATTAAAATAGGATTATTTCTTATTTGATTTATTGAAATCTCGATTATAAATAAGATATTGTAATTAATTATTTATTAAAAATACCAAAAAATTATCTTTTATTTCAAATTAATGATTTTTTTTTAGTCTCGCAGTTTAAATTTTACCCTATTACGAGATTTAATTAATATTATAGTATTTACAGTATATATATTTATATATTTATAGGTGTTATTTACAGTTGAATAAAAAATAATCAATTTATTAATAGTTTTGAAAAGGTCATTATATTTTTTTTTAATCTAGCACCCCTTATCATAAAGATCTCTCAGCACTATCCAAGGTGAAATTACTTGTTACATTATCCGCAATTCATTTAATTAAGGTAGGTATAGGTTTAGAGAATCTTTGTAAATAAGTCTTTATATTGTGTAAAAGGTTTTTTTTCACAGAAAGATTTTTATTATTTGGCTACTTAATTTATTTTTTACCACATTTCACTAGTCTTTTCATACATTAAAAAGTTACCAAGGCATATAAATCCTTTTCTGGCTCTAGAAAATGCTACATTTATTCTATTGTCAATATTTAAAAATCCAATTTCATTATTATTGTTTGATCTCACACAAGATAAAATGACAATATCATTCTCCTAACCTTGATATTTATCTACTGTGCTTACATGCACTTAGGGATTATTCTTATTGAAGTATGAGTTTACTAAATTCTATACTAATTGACACTAAGCATTATACATACAAATGATTGTTATTTTTTGAGGATTATATTTCCATTTACTAACTAGTAAATTAGCTATTTCTGTAGCGAATAAAGCTTCAAAATAGTTGACAAATGATTTGTTTCCTAAATCACTCTCTTGAAAAGTGTGTTATAACATGTACATGCTTGTATTACAATTGATTTAGCTAATATTTTTGAATTGTTAAACACTATTATGATCAGAGTATTAGTAACCATAAAATAATCTAGTGATATTAGCAAATTCTGTTCTCATTCTTCTTTGAGTTAAGAGAGTTATGTGATCGACTTCATTAATAGAAATTAATCTTTCAAAGTAAGATTTTTCAAGGTTATAATGCTTTTGAAGATTTTAGGATTTAACAATAGGTCTAAGTTATTAGTGATCTCCAATTTGAATCAAATGTTTTAGCCAAGGTGAGAGAATTGGGAAAAACTCAGTTTCAAGAATTTCACTTGCTTCTTCAACAAGAACAATTTCTGGGTTAAGTTTAGAAAATACTTCATAATTCATATGGAATCCAGAGAAAGTCATTCCAATTATTTTGAATTATTCCATAAATTTGGACATATTTGATTTATAAATTTAAGTTGAAACTTCTTTTCTTTTATCTAAGTCTTTATTATAGGCTAATAATCTCTGTTAAATCTGATAAATCATGGCCATATTTTCAGATTAATTTAACATTTATCTGAACTGAGTGTTAAATTAAGAAAAGCAATCCGTCGAATTAATTTGATTAACTAATTATTCATAGTTAAATTTAGTTTCATTTTTAATAGAGAATTTTTATTAATTTAAAAGATCATTTAGCAAATATTCTTAAGATAAGTCAATTTCAATTTTAGAATCACCCAATAACTTTTTAATTCTTTTAGTAGTGAAATTTTTTTCTGATATCCATAAGTCAAATAAGCTCTATTACAATTTCTTTTGTTCTTATTCATTGATTGAAATATTCAAGCTTGAGCATAAACATTCTACAAGACTAATTAATAAAATAATTTGTTAATTTAAATGGATATAAATTTAATAAATTACTTTTTCTTAAGGATCTTTTTTAATTCATCTGGGATCTATGGCTTTTGATTTTTTTTAAGACTAATTTTGCTCAATTTATTTATTTTTTCCTTTAAATCAGACCATGAGTTTTTAGGACTAACAATATATTTATTTGGAGCCTTTCTCTATTTTGCAGAATACTTTTAAATTTCATCAATAGTTATTCTTGAGCCAATTCTAAGAATAGAATTTGTGAATTAGCTAATTTTAAGAAGAAGTGCATCTAAACTTTTATTCTTCTTGCTCAAAACCAAGATAGGCTTATTTGAGAGGGTTGAATAATTATTGAGCAAGGCATTAACAATTTCACATCCTAAGAAAGTTTTACCAGTACCAGGAGGTCCTTAAATAATTGAATTCGAATTTAATAAGGCATGCTTGAAGGCTTATAATTATATAGGATCTAAATCTTTAGATTTTTTGTTTACTGTATTTTCTAAACTGAGCTAGTACTACTTTATTTTTTCTTCTGAATTTAAGAAGCTGTATTTAGGAAATTCAGCTTTAAATTTGGCTTACAAAGTTTCTGCAGGGAAGGCGATTTTATTACATTTTTAAAATGACTTAATACAATTTAAGGATATTTCTGTTGAATACCAATAATCAGCAGGTTGGACTAAGAAATATTTATTTTCCTATAATTATAATTTAAAAATATAAATTGATGTTTTTAAAATTAAAAATATTTTATTACAATATCATTTATATTTGCAAGCAAATCTTGAATCCTTTCATCGATGTCTAATTGTATAGTTAATTTTTCTTTTGTAGGAGTTCTTTCTAAGACATTTTCTTCAGACTCACTATCTTCTTCAAAACCATTGTTGTCATCATTATCAAATACTGTTTTATTGTTCTAATCTTTAGAAAGTACTTTTCCTAGGTGCATTTAATCATTTTCTTTATTAAATATGATCATAAGTTGATTCCCTTTTACTTAGTTATCTTTATTTTTAGGAATAAATCTTTCAGCAATAACCTAAATGAGAAGCCCTTCTTTTTTTTTAAAGCAAGTACCAATAACTTCGAAATTTCTAATGACTTCTAATTCTTTTGTATTGATAGGGTATTCAGTATCTCCATTATTTTTTCTCAAAAGATGTTTAGAAAGAGCCTCTCTTAAGGGTCTGATAAATTCTTTTTAAATAAAAATAATTTGTAAATAAAAAGATTTGATAATATTAATTAAATTCCTACTTTCTCTTTCTAAGGTTGACATAATTCTAAAATATTCACCTTTATTTGTAAATTTATAATCAAGAGGGATTGATTAAACATATGAAGGGTATAGAAGCTCTTCCTATGAAGGGAAGGCATTTATTTCCTTTAGTTTAATAACTTTTTTATTTGGTTAATTTTCATTTTAATCTTGATAGTTATTTTAACTTTAGCAATCAGTTTAGTATTAAGTATCTAAACAACTATCACTATCATTTATCTTCTATTCTTCAATTTCTTGATATTATTTAGAAGATTGTAATCTTAATAAAGGCAGGTCTTGCAAGTTAATCATTATATTTTGTAAATATTTAGAGTATTTTTTTATTTAGTTAATTTATTTTTTGGAAAAAATTATTATTAAATTTACACCTATTTAATACTAACTTAATTGTAAGAAAACTATTTTATGATATTCAATTAAATATAGATACAAATTTGATTCATATGGTATGGTATACACATTTAGAAATAAAATAGACAGATTACATAATTTTTAATTAAAGCAATGAAAATAAACATATCTTCCCACTTTCTTAATTAAGAAATTATCTATTTCAAAATTAAGTAAAAAAGAAAAAAACATAGAAAATTGGATATCTATCTTAAAATAAAAGTATTTTCTACATAAATACTTTTAATACTTTTATTGAGTATTAGATAATATAAAATTTATTAAATTATTTGATTTTAATTCTAATAGTAGTTTATTAATGATAGTAATACTCTTCAAAAAACAATTAGAAAATATTGCCACTTTACATTACTTCATTAACAAATTTTCTTTCTCAAAATTTAGTAAAATTAACAAAAACAAAGAAAATTGGCTGATTAACATAAAATAAAAGTATTTTCTTTGTAAGTATTTTTAATGTTAAAGAATTAATAAATAAACATACTTGAAATATTTTATTTCTCATAATTGTTAACTTATGATATTACTCTTCAAAATTCTATTCTAATTTATTTTAGTTTACTTTTATAATTGTCAACAGACATAACTCTGATATTATACCTCTCATTAGAAATCGTATTGAGAATTAATGAGTTTTTTTAAATTTAAATCTTTTTACAAATATTAATTTGTAATAATCTTAGATGGATTCATTAGTGCTTAAATATAATAAATTTAGATTAATAATAGTTAATTTAATTTTATTACAAATGTTATTTATTAGAAAGGAGTGTTTATAAAAATAGCAAAAAATAAGAAAATAAAACAAATTAAGAAGCTTATAAAAATATTTTACATATTATTCAAAATATTTTTTACTCTTTAAATTCCCTATTCATTTTTTCAATGATTAATTTAAATATTATTTTTGATTTTTTAACCATATTTAGAGCAAAATATTATTCTATCTTTAAATAATTTTAAGTGTATTAGAATCAATCTTACTTAATAAATTTTAATAATTGTATTCTCTATTACATTAACTCTTAACTAATATAAGTTGTTTTTGGAATTTAAATAAATATCCCTCCTTTAACTGGTTTTCTATTGTCTTTAGTACCATTAAAATTACCCATCTGTTTTTATTTTTTTTACTTTTTTAATCTTTTTTATAATTAATCAAATATTGATCTTTAAAATTTTTGTTTTTAATAGTTAAGCTCTATTAATCTTATCTAATAATATTTTGCTTATAGAAAAATCGTAAATTTATATAAGATCTAATATATTCAATTATAGATAGTTATTTCACAATAAGAGTACTTCAAAAAATAATATTCATTCATTTATAATCAATAAGAAAGAGATGAGTAAAAGAAATTCTTATATAATAATATCCGTTAATTTACTCTTTAATGTTAAACAAAATAGTTTTTATATTATCTCACCTCTTTATCCTTTGCATAATTTAATCTTTGTTATCACCGAGTAAGTTAAAATTATAAAGTGAATCCAGCCAACTAAAAGAAGATAGCAAATTAAGTAATATAAATACAATTTATTTTTAACTTCTTATTTAAATAAGATACTCTAAATCTTGACTAATTAGCGCCCACCAACAAAAAATTTTTGAAGGAAATTAGGTTTTAAAAATTTAATTGTTAAAAATTATTGTTTTTGAGAAAGTTTTAATTTGTGGGTTCTGCATTACTAATTTTAGTGGATAAATATTAAATAAAAAAATATAATAATTTTTAACTTTATTTTTGATAACTTTCAAAGATACTAAATTTTATAAGCTACAAAAAAATATGTATATCATTTTGGGTATACCATTTTTGGCTATTATGCTTTAACTTGATTATTATTCTGTTAATTAAATTACTCAGATTCTGATTAACCTTAGTATTTAAGAAAAATCTGTTAAATTTATAAAGTTTATTATTCATTATATTGTTAAGGTTATAATTATTATGGGTTCCAATTTTAAGGTGCTGTAGCCTCAAATAAATTAGGAGTTTAAATAAATTAAAATGATGAAGGAGTAGGATTAATTTAAACATCAAATTCTAGAGTTTAAAATGGAACCAAGCAACAAGAGTCAACAACAGGAGTTACTACAATTTTATACTATAATTGAATCAAAGAACTATTAGCACTAAGAATAATTGATTAAGGAACTTTAAAAGTTGTAGAACTACTGAACTATTTTTTATCAATTTGCATACTTTTCTCAAGTACTTTAATAAATTCACTACTCTTCTCCTTGTGGTTAGAATTCATCGTCAGGAATCCCTTTAGCTCAACATTAATGCTTGGAACCTTAGAAGAACACTAAGTGGTATCACATTCAAACTATATTTAGATCTCTTCGTTTGGAGCAAAGGAAGGTTGATTAATTTTACCTGATAAATTAATTATACCATGATAGCAGCAGCAGCAGCTTTTAGGCATTGCAATTTGACTAGCTTTTATTTACTAATTTTACATATTAATTTACTATCCTATGAATATTTCCTATCTGCCTTCAACTGGTTTATATTTAGGATCTAGTGGAATAATTTGAGCTACTAGATGATAGGAAATGTTACATTTGCACCAATCACTTATAAAATACTTCATCGATGAAGGTAACTTATCAGCTATTTATATCTAAAATGGTATTGTCCATTAGCCAGGTCTTAAGATGAAATTCGAGCTTCCATCATTGTGAGCGAAATCATAAATTGGCATTGAAAAATTCAAAAATTTATTATCTCCATAAGCATAGTTTGTAGATCTATCATCTCCAGTTCCTGTTTCATAAGTAAAGCGAGTTTATTCTGTTCCTTCTAGAGCTAACACTAGAATGTGCCCTTAAAAATCCTCCTCGAGATTAATATGTAATGTACCTTATATAAACTCTTAACTAATATAAGTTGTCTTTGGAATTTATATGAATATTCCACCTTTAACTGGTTTTCTATTGTCTTTAATACCAGAATTATAATTACCCATCTATTTTATCAATTTTTGTTTATTTTTTATTATTATTCCTAATTAAATTGTGAATCTTTGACGCCTAGCTCTTAAATGAGTAAGAGATAATCAATCAACTTTATCTCGCAAAATGTTACAGTCATATAGACAAATCAAATTTACATATGATTAAATATGAAATCAAATTAATCTATTTATTATACTTTTCTGATTATAAGATTACATAAAAAAGATTCTTTTTTTTAGTTAATTTTAAAAATCTTATTATTTTTATAAATGATACACCTTGAATGGAAAGTATAAAAATATAAATTCTACTTTTATAAATAATATGTATATAAGTATATGAGAATAAACATTAATCAAAAGTAACATAATTAATAATCAATTTATAAAAACTTAAAATAAGGTTAATAGATAGAAAGACTTTAACATAACTTTTTAAAATTAGATTAAGAATGAAATAAAAAATCTTAAATTCTTATCTATTATATTTAAAAGCCTAAATTTAGTTTGTCTTTTAGTATTATTGTTGGTGGTTATAGTTAAAGAGTATCTAAATTAGAATAGACAAAAGATTTAGAACTTACAAATTCTATGATTTTTGAATTTAATTTTAAGTCTTATTAACGCATTAAACTTGCTTAAAATTTAAAAAATATCTGACAATCTAATTAATTTATTTCATATAGAAAAGAGTTTGATTTTACCCTAAAATATTGTTAAAATTGATTATCTAATATTAAAGTAAAGTATTTATTTACCCATTAATTAAATAATTAAATTATATTGCCTTCCTATTATTATCCAATTAAATCCCTTAAATACCCACCTTTAAATGTTTAAATAACTAAGAATGTAGATTTAACTTCAAAATTTTTAAGATAGAAATATTAAATCAATTTTAATAAATAATATGAACATTCTTTTAAGCAGGTTTTGAGAAGAATTTAGTAAATGAAATTGTAAATAGTTAATCCTAGCCATATATATTTTGCATAAAAGGAAATAATATAATTATTTAGAAACTATTTAAATTTTATTTTATTTAATCATTTTATACTTTAAGATAGATAATATTAGTCTCTTATTCTAGAAGATATAATTACTCTACATTCATTCCAGCACTTCATTTTTTATAGATTATCAATACAAATTTTTACTAAGTTAATCATGTTATAGATTGTTAATAACTATAACTCAAACAAAAACTTTAAATCACCTTTTTTCATTTATTATCTTTCATTAATAAAAATAGGAAATCTTATAATAAAATTCTTCAATAATTTTTTGAAAGGATTAGTTAAATCGATTCACCTTAGACTCTAAGGGGATGTTTAGGTATGATCCATATTATTACAAATATAATCACATTATAAGAACACAAAATTGATAAAATTTAAGATGAGCTAAATTAATGAAATATTAATCTTCAATATCTCAGCTCTTATCTATTTAAAAATAAATATGCATGCGTTAAATATCAAGATTTATAAGTTACATTGATGGATAAGATAAGCTCTTTTTCATGAGAGTAATAGTATTAACTCCACAGACTATTATTATCTCTTCATTGAATTTTCTTACTTAATCCTTTTAGATACTATCAAAGTATATATCAAACTGAGATAGAGTATTTTACATTTCTTCTATAAAATCCATGAGCTTAAATTTTTTTATACTTCAAACATAATTGGTTTGAATTAATCAATACTTTATTAGATAAAATAAAATATTATTTCAAACATGAAATCTTGTAACTATTATGTAATAATGATTTATTATTTCTTAGTTTTAATATTCAATAAATAATTATTGGTATATACAAAGAATTGGTAAGTGTATTTGTAAAGGAAATAGCAATCAGGCTAACATTTAGGAGTGGGAGAACATACCACTATTCACTATTTGATTTATCTCAAAATCCAAAAGTATAAAGCAGGATGAACCTTCTTAAAACTAACCAATCTTATGAGAACATTAAGATCATTAGGTTAACGTTAAAGGAGCAGTTTTTACTTTCTAAATGAAGTGACCGATTCCTTATATTCTTAATTAATCTATACAAATAGCTTTTTATTAGATCTAAATAGTGATTTTCTTATAAAATATATTGAATGAATTATTAGGCTTTCTCTTAATCTATTCAACATAAGTTAAATATTAACCCTAAAGAATTTAAAAAATATTCTATTTCTTCATTATATTTCAATATTCATTACTTGCAAACAAAATTATGTAGATTATACTAAGGTGAGGGAATGCTTGGGAAGTCCCAGTTTTGACATCCATTTCTATTTATTTTAAAATAGATTAAAAATTGTATATTCGTATATTCATTTTTTAAAAATAAATTTAACTAGATATTTAAATAGACAAAGATTCCTATTAATTTTGCTGTCGGCCATACTAAGGTGAAAACACCGGATCCCATTCGAACTCCGAAGTTAAGCGCCTTAAGGCTGGGTTAGTACTAAGGTGGGGGACCGCTTGGGAAGTCCCAGTGTCGACAGCCTTTTTTATAATTTTAATTATTACCACATTTTTAATAAAAATTTGAAAGAAAAGAAAATGTTTTAAATTAAAGCTTTACTACTCATTTACATCCTCTTTTATTTTGGTAATTAATTATAATAAAATAATAAATAGATCAATTATCTTAATTTTTGAGTAATATTGTAGAAAAATAAGTAGTCTAATTCATACTGACTAATATAATAAATAATATTTAATAAAAGAAATAAAAATAGTTCCAAATATGAGATACTAATGCCTATTGAGTATAGACAACTCTAATATCCATTATATATTTCATATAAGATACTAGATATTTTGAATATTTATAAGTAAATATCTAGTATTTTGAAGAAGCTAAAGTTTCTTCCTGTAATTTAAAATAATAGATGTTTTACAGTTTAACTATTAGTAAACTAACTTTCAAAGGTTATAGCAATCAAACTTATATCAGAATGAATAAGAACTAAGCAAGAGTATTAATTAATTAATAGGCTAATTGAATTATTAGAATATCAAGCATATTGAGAATTGAGATGAATTTAAATAGGTCTTTATATCTTGTTAGTATTTCCATCAGTAAATTATTCAACAATAAGAAGATTAATTATATTTTTACTATGTATCAGTTTTTTAATCAATAAGTTTTAAGTTTGAATAAAAAAAATAAATGAAATAAATTAGAATGAAATTTAAAAAATAAATGAGATGTATGAATAAACCTCAAAACGATTGAATATAAAAATTTATATCTTTGAAAATTAAATTAATTGGATTATAAATTAAACAATAAAGACATTCCCTACCATTCTTCTAAAATCAAAATATATAACAGTAGCTCTAAATTATTTAATAGCTAATAAACCAATCTACTATTTTTTAATCTTTCCATAGGTGTTCTAAATTCTGAACTTACTCAAATAACAAGAATAATATATTTTTTAATCAAATAGAAATAATAAATAAAACAATAACACTTAGAATTATCTATCTTATTTGGAAATAAATTATTAAATTCGCATTTGAAATTAATAGAATAGATTCACGAAATGAGCTTAACTTAATTTATTACTTACTAAATTTTCAATTATTCCAGAAGAATTTGAAGTATGTTTCTCTCTTATTACCTTACTTCTAGTAATTTGAATTAATAAAAATACGATTATTAATATTTTCCAAATTATAAAATTAAGAAGGTTACACATTTAAAGAGACCGCTGTTGACTCTATTTAAATGGATAACTGAAGTAAAAATTTATTAAAATAGAGTAATATTGATGTATTTATTAATTCTACCATTTATAATACACGCCAACTAATTGTGAGTGCTAATTCTAAAATTGGAATTAAATTTGTTTTTGAAATTATAATAAGAGGCAAGCAGACTGGTCAAAAATTAACTTTTTCAATTTATTATCTGTAATTAGATTCTACTATTTTTCCATTGAATTTGTTATCTTATTGATAGAAATAGAGTAGGAGTATTATTTTATATTTGATTTATTTTGTTTGATAAAGGATTATAATATAAAATCAAACAAACAAACAAACAAACAAAAGGCTTTGTTATTATAAATGTAGAAACAACTTTAATTATGTACTTA
The DNA here is from genome assembly GCA_000260095.1 of Tetrahymena borealis. NCBI lineage: Eukaryota > Ciliophora > Oligohymenophorea > Hymenostomatida > Tetrahymenidae > Tetrahymena > Tetrahymena borealis. The sequence continues at coordinate 81,592 of JH651344.1, forward strand.
TATTTTTGGATTGTTATTCATAAATATGAATTTTAATTTCAATAAATATATGTCATAAACTTTTAGCTGGTTAATTTTTTAGCATTATCAACTCAGATTTTTCATTTTCTTTAGACTCTATAAATTTAATGTAAATTTGTTGTATTTTGTAGATATCAACATCTGATAATTATTGCTTTTCTAATTGTAAGGGGTTCCAGTTTTCAGGATGTTACTCTCTGCTTAAAGGTGGGATAGCAATATACTAAAATGATGAAGAAGTAGGATTAATTTATATATCAAGGATTAGTGGTGATAAAGATTTACCCCACTTTTTTTCAACTTTTGGAGTTATTACGAGCTGATATTTTAATTAAATTAGCGAATTTTAAGAAGTAAGAATAATATGCGCTGGAATAAAAATGTTAATTTGAGTTTTAAATTCCTTTTCATTCATTTCATAAATTTATTTTGCAGCGATTATCTTCTCTTAATAGATTACACCTTAATCTGACATCATAGCTAAATTACCAACTAATTCAATATCTATATTAGGAATTTTAACTCTGCTACCACTAAAGTCCCCCTCCAAATAAAGTTTTATGAATTCGTTTGGTGCAAAAGAAGGTTAGTATAATTTAGCAACTAAATCTATAGAACCAAAGCCAAAACAACAAAATAAACTAGATTTTATCTTTAAAGTTTTTTTTATTTCTTCATTATGCAGCTATATTTACTTTCCGATGAATAAATCTTGTGATGATTTGATTGATTTGAAGTCATTATTGTTAGCTATAAGATAAGCTCTTAGCTTATAAGTTATACTACATTACTGATCATCAGAAATATAATAGTTCATAGATGATGGTAATTTATCAGATATAGATATTTGGAATGGTATTGCCCATTGTCCTGACTAAAGTTTAAATCCATCATAGTTCTTTTAGTGAGCAAAGTCATATAATACCTCAGAGTATTTAATGAACTCATTCTTCCCAATATTCTTTTAAACTATACCCTATTGTTTCTCTATTTTATTAGTAAAAAAACTAGTTTTTTCAATACCCAATAGCTCTAACATCAGGATATGTCCAGGAAAGCTAGTTTAAATATCGATTTATATAGTTCCTTCTATCGTTTAATTGCTGATGTAGGATGTCTTTGGGATTTATATGTGAATGGAGTTAGTTTTGGATTTTGGAGATTCGACAGTTTCCTTCATATAGAATTATGTACTTTTTTATATATTTTTGTTTACACTTTTTAGATAATCAATTTATTTTTGATTATTTTTTATATATCTCATTCAGAGTACTCTGTTTATAAATTGGGAAAGAATCACTTTTTAATTAGAGTTTGGTAGCTGTAAAGTCATTTCCTACTAAATAAATAATTGAAATTCAGTTTTATCTACTTATTAATAATCATAAAAGAATAATTCAAGCTTTCAATATATTTAAAATATCATTTTAAGGTTGACTCAAAAAGTAAAATAACCTGCTTAACAAATTAAGAACAATAGTGAGAAAATATCTCAATATATTACTGAGATATTTAAATAATATAGAAGAATAAACTAACAAATTTATACACACCTTTATATTAGTTAATGTGATTTTACCTAAAGATGATTATATAAATTAAATAAGGAATATAATTAATATAACTATTTTAAAAAGTCTTTTTATATTTTAAAATTTATAAGGAACTTATAACATATTAATAGTGGGAAATTTATTAATATTTTTCCTCGAAAGATTGATATTAAATTATTAAAGAGAATTAAATAGTAAAAAGTAATTGAAGAATCAGAAATATATGTATTAATTTGAAAATGTTAATTATCATAATCCAGTTCTAAAAAGATACCTAATAAAATATCATTGAATGATTTTTTATGAAATTGGTATCTTTTAAATTATTAATGATGTTAATTGTCTTTTTTCCCCTGGACTCATCAATATATTAGAGTTAAATCAAATATTTTTTTACTAAGAGGAATTTTGAATATAAAATAAATAACAAATCAATATTATCTTAAATAAGTAAATTTAATAATTTTAAAATCTATTTTTGAGCTTAAATATCTTGCATAAAAATAAAGTAAAAACAATTATCAAAATTAATAAAAATCTATCTAATTATCTTTTTTTTTCAAAAAAAGGTATTAAAAATATTTCATTTTAATTTAGAATATGAATTAATTTTTATAAAAACTTTATCGAAAAAATAAGTAAAGAATTACTTTAAAGTACCATCTACTCTAAATAAATAAAAAATCATTAATTATCTTTGAAGAACTTCTTTTTTTCATTATAAACTACGATAAAATTAAAAATATTTTGGATCAATACAATATTATTAATTAAAGTTATTAATGTAATATTTGATGTAAGCAAAATTAAAATTTAAATTATAAACTCTGTTTTATTAAATTCTAAATAAATTGATTATTAACTCATTATTAAATCTTTATTAATTCTTATTAATCATTAAATTGTATTTAATTTTGCTTAATTCTACTTTTGTATAAGCCTAATTAAAAAATGTTAATAGATTTATATACAAATTATTTCCTTTTTATGAGAATATTTATAAATTTGAATATGAACTCCTCTTTTTACTCTTTTTGGATAGATCTATTTTAAGTAGTGTTCAAAAAAATAATAATAAAATACAAAGCTGTTATAAAAATAGCATTTTGATTCCCAAAATATCTAAATTTATATAGAATTTAAATTATGCTAAATGAAATTAATAAACTATTCCCCTGTTTAATTAATTATAGGACTGATAAATACTAAAATAGAACAATTTAGAACAAATTTAGAAATATTATTTGTCTGATATAGTGTATTAGTTAGTGATGGAGCTAATTTAAAAAATATACTATATTTTGTTAATTTCTAAAAAAATGAATTTCTTTGCTTGTATTAACAAAAATTTATCAAAATTATTAAATGTGGAGATATCATTTAAGGATATATTATTAATTGATTAGTTATTCTTTGTTAGTTATTATTTTTTATAATTTATGCCAAAAAATAGATAACTTTGGTTTATTTCAAAATAAATTTTATATTATTAAAGATAGTTAATTAATCTTAATATATAGATAAAAACTAACTATAAAAGCTAATTATTTATTTAATTTTCTTCTAGGAGGAGTACTATAGTCTTGTCTATAAATAATATTTCTTATTAATCATATTATTCAATTTTATTTTTTTTCTATCACATATTATTGCTTTAATATCTATAAGGACATAGTGTAAACAGTAATAGTTAATTTATGAGTTCATAAATTCTAAATCAAAAATAAGTATTTTTAAATCATAAAATCACTATCAGATTAAATTTACATTGTTTAATTGAACATTTTTTATACTAAATAAATAAAATAAATACCTCTATTTAGTGGTTTCATTTCATTTTTTGAATTGTTTTCTTCAATTTACATTTTTTTGATTTGCAATATTTACTTATTTTTCATAATCCCTAATTAACTTTTTACTTATGAGGTACTATTGTTTAATACTCCTTGAATTTAATCAATATACAAAATTTAATATATAATTAATTTTTTAAAAATTAAGATTCAACATTCAATGAATTATCTATCACTAATATTACTTTCTTTTTTGTTTCAAAAGTGCGATATGAAAAATAATAGCTAATATAATATTTTTTAATAAAGAATTAAAATTTTTGAGAAATTTACTCTGTTATAAGAATCATTAAATAGCTTTAGAAATAAGAAGTAAGTAAAGATAATCTCTGAAGTAATATAATAAAATGGTAGGGTATCTAACCTATTAATTCATAGTTATTAGCATATATATACTCTTTATTACGAAATAAGTATATGGATAGGCTTTAAGCTTATAAAATTAATAGTGCGGACTAGGCTGCAGTAGTTGTCTTTCATCAGGTAATTGCTAAAGCTGTAAGACTGGATTTGATTATGATCCAGCACAAAAATTATGTAAATACTAGTAATGCGATTAAAATCTATTAGCCGTCTAGAAATAAGATTAAGATGGTTAACCAATTTATGGTTGCCAGGCAATTTGTGAATAGAATTAGATAGCAGATTACAATTAGAACACTTGTAATTATCTCTACCAATGTTCTTCTGAGTATTCTACATAGGCATCTTTTAATAACAGAATATCAATGATCCAACAAGGAGTCTATAAAAATAAGTTTATAGTCCTTATTTACGAAAGTTCTTATAACATCTTTAGTATTTCTAATGGATAATTTATCCAAACAGTTAGCTATAAGCCTAGTGAAGTTAAAATTATTTTAGCTAATTAAACACTTTTTAGCTTAGATCTCCAAAATTCATTAGTTTCAATTATAGATATAGAAAAGGGGTAATAATAAGTCTTTTTTGTAGCAAAAAAAGGTAAAATAAGCTAAGAAAGTCAACTAACAGTAATATATTAAACCATGGCAATGGTTACAACAATTGATCAATCTTAAAAAATCCTTTATGTGAATATTTTTTCTTTTACAAATAAAGATTACAACAGCTAAGTATTTGAATTTCAATAAGCTAGCCAGAGCATTAGAGTTATGAAGGAAAACATTATCATAACCTTAAATTCTTTATAGAAGATTAACTTTTTTAATGTAATGATGAATGATCAAAATCAAATTTCTGTTTCTCCTTTTCTTAATCAAGACCTTACTTGCTAATATATTACAGAGTTGTAATAAATTAATAACTTTCTATAAATTGATGGGAATATTTTTATTTTTTCAGTTTCTTCTTAAAAAAACTTATTTTACTTCAACTCATAAGATAAAACTTGTAATTAATCAGAAAATATCAAATCACTGCTTTAAATTAGAACATCATTCAATATATTACTTCAATAATAACTCATATTTATTTCATATGCTTAGCTCATAGAAGTATATACCACTAATTTTTCATTAATCTGTTCTTAATAAATTGCAGACCAAATCGTTGATTTTTAAATTGTTAAGTTGGATTAAGATAAGCAAATTTAAGCTTACATTCTTAATAAAAATCAAAATATTTAAGTATTTGATCTTCAAACTATTTCATCACAATTATAGTTTAATTTAATAGATACCATCCTTGTTAAGATTAATAATCCAATTGGTATCTAAATTGCTGCCTTAGATAATAATTACCCACTTATATTGGCTTATAATTATGATTGCTAAGTGATAGAAACTAAACTTGTCAAAACATTGTTTATTTTATAGAGCTTTTAAGCAGATTACCCTTCTAATAAATCATAAATTACTTCGTTAGTGTAAACAACAGATGAGAAGTATTTGGTTTCATCTTCAGAGGATGGTGAAATTATTGCATGGTAAATGCTAAGTAGATTTGGAGGTAGTGTAGCTATTAAATTTGGTAAAATTGGAGAGAAATGTACCTCTGCTAGTATATTTCTTAATAGATTTGTTTTCTCTAATTGCGCAACTTAAATAATAATATATGATTTGATCAATCCATATGTAAAGAAAGTCTTAGTAAAAAGTTTAATCACAGCTTCATCTAATATTTCTTCAAATAATCAATTTGTTATTATTAATAAAGATAAATGCCTCATTAAATACGATAATTAATTAAACGAAATTTTCAAATCTTGCTCAGAAAATTACTCATCAATCACAAGCCTTTTTTTATAAGAAAATGATATTTTATATGTAATTGCTGGGAGATTAATTTCATAACTTGACACTATTTAATCTTAGAACCCTTTTTCTACTATTAATTCTTATACTCACACTTATGACATCAATTAAGTGAAATACAGAACCTACAGTGATAACTCAAGCAGATTAACCTTCACAGATTCATCACTAACTTTAAATATTCTAAAATCTGATATGACTTTTGATGCTCAACTAAAAGTACCTACAGTAGTTATGATATTTGATTATAACTATCCAACAAATACAGACAGAGAAGATTATATGATTTTAGGATATATATATGATCCAAAAGAAGCAAATAAATTTTAAATTTTCTTAGTCTCAAAGCTATATCAATCTTAGAATATTGTGCTTAAATTACCCTATATGACTAAAATAGTTAGTGTTTTACATCGATAGGATTTAAATGGTGATGAATTCTATCAAGTTACTCCATTGTTACCTCTTATTTATGTATCTCTCCTCTATCCAGTTACATATAATATAAATACGCAGTAACGATTTGTTGGGTAATATCCTATAGTATACTTTCAATTTAGTTCTGTAAATATAGTTACTCAAAGTAAGTACGCTATTAACAATTTTATCGGAACTAACACTGGCTTTGTAGGATATGCTACTTTATTTAAATAAATGTAATAAACAGTTCATGTAAGTTCATTAGATTAACCAATTAATAAAGTATACTAGAATCTAAGATTAGAAAGGTATTTTATCTTATCATACAATGTATTTGTTTATAATATCCATTCAGATATCTTTGAAGAAGAAATAACTTTCAATGATCAAACCAAATTTATCAAATCATTTGTAGTAAATTATAAACTCAGAATTATAGTTTTCTTCAAAGATAATGAAGTCATTTTGAAAAATTACTCAACCTAAAAATAATATGGAAAAACTGATCCAAATACTATATTTGATGTGTATGTAAGTGATCAAGCTTCAAAAGTTTTAATAATTGGACAAGGATTTTAGATCTATTCTCTCACTTTATAAAATTAATAAATTTTATTACCAAATTCAGTAATATCGTAATGTATATTCTCTGATGAGAGGTATATTTGCAAATAAAATCCATCTAATATCATAATAATAGATCCTACATCAATGTCGATTAAGATCACTTTCCCTGTATCAAACATACCATTAACCTTTAATATTTCTTATGATATTACTTATTAAAGGATCTTCGCATATGAAAAAATCTTGTAGGTATATGATTTTAATGGTATTTTTAAAATTTAGCTAAATGATTCTCCTTACGATTTAATTGAAATCCTCTCTCTTGATGATAGATTTTTAATACTTAACAATGGAGGTAAATAAATTTACTTACTAATTTTCAGATTAAAAAATATTTTTATTTAGATATTAATACTCTATAAACATATCTTTTTTTAATTGATAATTATTTATTAAAAATAGGAGGATTTATTTATGCAAGGGACAGCTTACAATATATAGGAAAGTTTTATACTCCAGATGGAGGAGTTTTGAAAAAAACAATTTATATTCCAAAATAGAAATTTTTAGTGTATTTCACAGATTCTATTAGATATGGATAGGTCAATTTCTATAACTTGAAAACATTAAATGATGCTGGCTCTTTCACTAGTGCTAATTTTGCTTCTGTTAGCAGTATAGTTAATCTCTACTTAGATATTTAGATGAGAGAATTAGTTTTCTTAGATTCTTCAGGCAATATGGGAAACATTCTTTATGAAAATAACATTTCTGAAGACAATAATTATGGAATGTCATATTTGTTTAAAGATTTGAAGCCTGTTGATATGCACTTGAGTTTTGAAATTAATAAAATCTTAGTAGCAAATTAATAGTATGTTTATAAGCTGAATTACTCTTAAATGGTGTAAAAATTCCAGAGATATTTCAGTAAATAAGTATCCCAATTTGCATAAGTTACTTTAAATGGAGTTAATTACTATCTAATTGTTGATCTCTCTAATATCATCTATAAATACAATAACTTTTAGCTTGTTTATGCTTTAAGTTTTAATGATAGTGTACTTGATATTCTAATAGTAGATAGTTCAAGTCAATTGATTGCTGTGGCGTTTGAATAAAAAATAATTACATTTTTACCATCTCTTTCCACTGATAAGACTACTATTGAATTAACTCAAAAGAATGTAATAAATAATTACTAGTATAAATAATATTTTGGAGATAATACCTTTTTCACAAATGATAGAAAGATAGTTGAATACGATTTTGTCAATAATTAAGAACTTTTCTCCCAACAAATGGCTACTCAACAAGATTTAATAAATTCTTTTGTTAACATTTCAAATGAAAATAAATTAATAATTGGATTTTTCTCTGGATAAGTGTTTATTTATAATAGATAAACTAAGCAATTAAAAGAGCTTACTACTCCTTTATTAGCAACAGACTAAGTTTTAAGAGTGATATATACTTCAAATTGTATCTATGCTTTCTAGAGGAATGGAGACATTCTATATTTATATGAAGACATAACCAAATCACCTACAAAAACTCTCTAATCTAATTATATTTCTGGATAAAGCTAATCAGAATTAAGTAATGCTGTGTTTGATTCACAATTCTCTCGCTTTTATATAAGCTTCTAAGATTAGCAAAAGCTATTCGTGCTAGATGCGAGTTCATTGAATTAGATTAAATTGATTTCACATTCAAGTGATGAATTCAATAAAGTTTATATAGGTAATAACATCATTATTTTATATACATCCTACTAATTGAATATTTATACCAGAGATACTCTAGAGTTTATTCAATCTATAATGAAAAGTAGTAGAGAAAGCACCATTGATAAACTTTATTTAATCTCAGATACCTACCTTGTTCTTACCTTTACAGATCTAATTGAAGTTTATATTTTAGATAATCCAACATTTTCTTTTAAATTAATTGACTCTATATTTGGTTAATTCCCTTAAATACTTAGAGTTAATATCAACATGAGTCAATCTAATTTACCAATTTTATAGGTTATTAGTTTCACAACTAATTAAGTTTTTGAAAAGTTTTATAGTATCAATTTAATTGAGTCAGGATTAAAATAATGCAGTTCTAATTTTGTCAGCTTAAGAAGTTTAGACACATAATAATAATTCCAAACTGTCTATACTAGCGACTCTAATACTTAATACTCTCTTTTCTTTTAAATCGGAGATTCTATTGAAGTATTTAACTAAATATAGGCTTCTTCAATTTAATTAATTATAAACCCTATTTCAAGTAATAATAATTCAGGATGCAGTAGTGTATTAAATTTATATTAGAATTCTTTCCTATCATTAAAGAATGATGTAATGATTAACTGCTTCTCATTTATTTTTAACCAGAAGGGAATTTATACCTTCAACAAAGAAAGTTAAAAGGTAGTTTTCCAAAATGTGAATATCAAAAATCAAAAGATTGACGATGTGAAGATTTAATTAATCAATTTAGATTCGATTATTTTGCAAAATAATTCAATTGATAGCATCCAATCTTCTCCTTAAGATAGTGCGACACTCTTTAAAGAGCAAAAATATATGATATTGATAGATAATTGCAATGAGCTTAATATATATGACTTAAATATTAACAATATAAATCTTTAAGATTAAAACACTCTATTCTTGATCAGAAATGTGAAGAATGTATTAATTAAGAATACTTAAATTCAAAACAGTATATTTTCTAAAATATTTAAGTTTGAATCAGTTGAAAATATCTAAATAATCGGTTTAAATTTAGAAAATAACACTGGGTATTATCTAAAATGCCCAACATTTAAAGTTTCATTCTTGATTGAAATATCTGGATCAAAATTGATACAAATTTAAAATGTTAATGCAATAAATAATAAAGATATAAATTTTATTTCTTCATCTAACATCCAAGTCTAAGAAGATAAGATAATAACCTTATAGACTGATGAATTGCAAATGAATGATTTCAAAATAGAAAAGAATGCATTCTCTCCAGAATTTTTGTCTGTTAATGGAGAGCATAGCACTATGTTCTTACTTACCAATTCATTCATAATTATGAATAATATTCAATATACTGATAATTAAGAGAATATTTCTATTTATTCTAGTTAAGAAGCAACATTTAATAGCTGTGTATTTATGAATAATCATGCAACAAATGGAGGGGCTATTAATGCTAACAACATTTAATAAGCTTTAATGATAAATGATAGTAAATTCTAAGGGAATATTGCTTAAGGAAGCGGAGGATCGATTTTCCTATATAATGTATAAAAGTTATAAATAGATGATAAGACAATAATCTAATCTAATAAAGCTTTGATAGGAGGTGGCATTAGATATATCTTTGATGAAGAAGTTAGTTAAAGTTATATCTCTGATAATTTCTTGATTTCTCCTAAAGCCATTATTTCATAAAATGAAGGAAGAATCTATGGTGATAATATTGTTAGCTATCCAACAAAAATAAAGTTGCAATTTATGACAGAAAGTAATAAAATGGAGACCTAAATAATAGATCCATATCAAAGCAGTAGAAATCTTGAATAAATATCATTAGATATTGCTGAATACAAGAGTGGTGGATATCTAAATGTCACACTTTAATTCTTAGATAATTTTAATAAAATTGTAGCTATTTCGATGGATGACTACTCTAAAAAAATTTACCCAAAGTCTATAATTGAAGATTTATAGTTCCTTCGTTATTAGATTTAATCCATCTAAGAATTTAAGGAATCTATTTATTTGAGTGACGAAGCCTTAGTAAACATTTACTAATATGATACAAGTATTACAGGATTTTTAAAGAAAGACCTTTAAATAAGTGGTATTCCATCAACATCCAATAAAATATCGCTAAATTTCTAGACAAATAAAGTAGATAATGTTAAAACTATAACATTAAACATCCAATTCAGAAACTGTCATACAGGCGAGATATTCAAGAAAGTAAATAAGGAAATTATATAATGCTATTAATGTCCTAATGGATTTTACTCTTTGACACCAGTAGAAACTGAGAGTTAAAATATTAAATAAACATTGCAAGAAAATCCTTCTGTTTTAGAAAATGTAGTCTGCAAAAAATGTCCTGATTCAGCACTAGAATGTTAAAGCAACTAAATAAAAATAAAAAATGGATATTGGAGAGTTAATAGCACAACAGATGAAATATTGCATTGTGTTAACAATGAAGAATCTTGTATACCTGAAAGTCAAAGTAATAAATAAGGGTGCTTAGAAGGCTATATAGGTCCTCTTTGCGATTTTTGTGATGCTGAAGGTTTATTGTGGTAAAAAAGATTTACTTAGTCAGTAAGAAAATACTATTGTTCATAATGTAGTGAGTTCAATCTTTAAATTATCTACATCCTATGTGTCTTATTGGCTATTTTGTTATATATAATAGTGCAAGTAATAATGTTTATGAATGGCTATATTCATTATTAAATGAGTTATTATATCAGAATCACTCAAATGTTACCAATCTCTGTAAGTAGTTTGAAAGACTCCTCAGGTTTTTACATGAAAATTCTGATCAATTATTTGTAATTATCATCTATTATCTTGCATATAAAGGTTAAGATTTTCCCTTCTGTAGTTGTGGTAGGTCCTAGCATATTTGGTAATGCTATGGGTAATGTTACTATTGATATCAATTGTGTTTATCCCTTAAGTTTTATTTCTGAATTTGGATCAGGAAGAGTAAGATAAATTTCTTAATGTGTGCTTCCTCCTGTAGTTTTAATTTTTATGGTTTTGATATTCTTATTACTAGAGAAATTTAAGATACAAGGGGTTGGAAAATATCATAAATATACACTCTTCAGCTTTTTAATAATGTTCTTTTAACCTGATTCACTTAACCTGTATTCTAAATCTCTGACTTGCAGACAAATAGGTTCTTTAAGTGTGTTCACTTATGACACATTATTTAATTGCAATGATGCAGGATATAATAGATTTTTGAGATACTTTACTATACCCAATTTATTATTCTGGATTCTATTTCCACTATTCCCTTTATACTTACTGTATAAAAGAAAGAAGCGTCTACATTGGTGCGCTGTCAAGCTTAAATTAGGTTATTACTATACTGAATTCAAATCTTAATACTACTATTGGGAATTTGTCAGAATTTATGTTAAGGTTTTGATAGTATTACTATTTACTTTCTTTTAAGAAAATATGGTAGTCTGTGTAATATTGATAAACTTAGTTATTACCTTTTACATCGTAGCTGTAATCTATTTGAATCCTTTCCAAAAAATTGCATTAAAGAATCTAGAAATATTTGGATTTATGTCAGTTATTTTGCTAGCTGTGCTACAAGGATTGAATGATTAAATAAAGAATATAGTTTTTGAGTTACTCTACGTCTTCTTTAATTATATTTTTATACTCTACACGATTTATATTATCCTTTAAGAATAAGTTTCAAGTCCCCACAACATGTTAGGAAGAATTCTTAGATTCATGTTGAGAAAAGTTGTTAGCCCTGATTCTTATAATAAATATGCTGTGGTAAGAAGAACTTCAATGAATTCTTTTATAAGATGGAGAAAGATAAAAGCTAATTTAACTATATTAACATAGCTAAAGGCTATTAATACTATTGACTTAAAGAAAATTAATGCAAAAGGTAAACATTTATTTAATATTATTAACATCAATTAATAGTTTTTCTTTAAATCTTTAAAAAATTTTACTTTAAAAAATAAATAAAAGAAGAGAAAGGATAAATTTCAATGACTTTACATTAGTAATCTTATCACTCTCTTCAAGAAAAATTAAAACAGAGTAGTGGTAATAATCTATTAGTTTCCCAAAATCTAATTGTGTCTGATTCAATAATTTAGAAATCTCCAGATCTCAATTAAGTTATTACAAATATTAGAAAAAGAGGTGGTTCTCTTTTCTAAAAAGAGTTTACTGCTTCAAAAGATCAAGTAGGGTACTCTGAAGAATTAATTCCTAGTATTAATTCATAAATTTAATTGCTAAAATATTCTACAAAATAGCAAATCTAGTAATCAAGTAGGTTAGAAAGATAATCAATAGACTAAGATATTCCATCTTAAAGAGACTAATTAGCAGAGTAATAATCTAATTAAGAAAAAGAAAGCGATTGCTCTCAAAATATTGATGATGGAAATTAATATCAAGAAATGATGTTTTCCTCTCCAAGATCTAAAGTATTAATATCTACATTCAAAGCTTAGCCAGAGAGAAAATCTAATATTGATAATAAAGAATGAGTTTTACAATATTTTGCAATATAATTGATAAATTATGTTATTTTCTTTTTAAATAATGTTACATTTAATTTAGAATTTTTATCCATTTTTAGATTAAATTTGAGTAATAATCAACTAATATTTCTTTCATTAAAATATCAATAATACAAAATAAAATGAATACTTAGAAATTACATTTATTTAAATTTGAATAAATTATAAAAATAATTATAAAATATAAAAATATTTATTTTAAGTCATTTCATTAAAGGAGCAGGGATTTAATTATTTACTTCATTAGAGGGAACATAATACAAATATTCTTATTGATTTTGAGAGAAGTTAAGATGAACTTCTTGCATTTTTAATTACTGTTATTCTGAATAAATTTCTTATTCTAATTTTATAGGATTCCATACTTAAGGAGTTTAAATTTTAAGGAGTTAAGGATATTAAAGGTTATTGAGGAATTAAGGTGTTGGGTTTATTTATACATCAATAATAAGTGAGTCGTTTCCAGAAACACAGCTTGCATCAAGTTAAGGTGTGATTTTGACAAAATATTATAATGATAATAATTCTCCTTAGGAGCTAAGAGTAGTATTTTAGGGAACTAATATCTTTACTTCTTAATTAAATTCTTTTCCAGTAACTGGAATTAAAGTAGAAATAACTTCAATATTATCTACATTATTCCTAAAATTATTATCAGCTTTCATTTTTAACTACCCATTAAGTTCTACTTTAATGCGCTTAATATCCTTAGAACAATTTTTAAAATCCCCAGAAAGTTTAATGATCATTTCTTCTTTTGGAGCAAGAGATTGTTAATTAATAGCACATTTAATATCTATATTCCCAGTTCCAAAGCAGCAGCATATTGATGGGGCAGTTTAGATTGTTTTAGTTATTGATTAAACACCTTTTTCTATATATTATCCTATGAAGATGGGTTAATTTCCTTATATAGGTTTATTATTTGGATCATTAGGTATAATGTAAGCGCATATATTATATTTGATACTGCAGTGATGGAAAGTATAATCATAGTATTCTACTGTTGATGGGAGTTTATCACCTATTTTAAGGCTGAAAGGAATAGACCACTAACCAGGTTGCATCATAAAATTAGGAGATCCATCATTTTAAGCAAAATCAAAAATTGGCATAGAATAATTCAAAAATCTTTTTTTCCCTCTAGCTGTGTGAGTTTTTCTATCTTTCCCTGTTCCTGTAGAATATCTGAAACATGTCTCTTCAAATCCTTCTAAGGATATAACTAAGATATGTCCTTAATACTACTCTTCCAAATTTAAATGGAGTAAACCTTACACTACCTCATTGCTGATGTAAGCAGATTTAGGAATATCCACATATATACCTCCTTTAACCTATTTTCTTTTATCGTTGCTGTTTGATTAGCCCATTTAGCTAAATTTAATTGATTATTTTCTAGTTAATTTAATTTATTGATTAATTTTTTATTTATTAAAGTATGTAGAAGGGAGTTAATTAAGAATAGCTTAAAGATCTGGTTGGTATATAACTAATGTATTTTATTGTTGTAGAACCAATTAAGAAAAGAATAAACTGATAATATCTGATCTTTTAATTTAAATTTCTTTTTCATTTGGTAATATAAGCTCAGAATAACTCTTTATCATCAAAATGATAAAAATGCATATTCCTTTATATATTTTTTAATTAAGTCTAAACTTTTTTAAAGGTTAAAGAATATAGCTTTTAACTATTACATAAATAATTTAAATTAAACAATCCCAGATTTTATCATAACACTTAGATTTAGATGATAGATAAAATTAAACTTTAAATTTTAGTATAAATTAATATTTTTGCTTTAAATATTTAAAATTTCAATCTTAAATAATATTTAATTCTACCCTCTAATTTTTCTTTATAAAAATCTTTCTTAAAGATTTTTTCTATTTTATTTTAATTTTATGGGTTTAAGTTTGAATACTTATTTAAGTGTAATAATATATTAATTCAAGTATAAAGTTGTAATAAAAATTAGAATTAAACATTTTTTTACTATAATAAATGAAAGAAAAAATTAATTGAAATAATCTTTAAATTATTAAAAAATAGATTTAATAATTGATATTAATATTTTAACTCTATTCTTAAAGAAGAGAAAAATATCCAAAAAATTCAATAATTGATCATAGTTTAAAAAAAATATCTACTAATATTTTAAAGTGTCTATTAAAAAATTCTTTTCGTTCTCAATAAAGAAAAATAATAAGTTTCAATAAATATTAATTTCTGAATATTTGTAATTATCGTATTATCCATTAAAAATCGAAAAATGTAAGAAGAAATAGCTAAGATAATTGAAAAGATATCCACATTCTATTGCAATATTCCGAATTGTGATATAATTACAATTCTTAATAATAAAAATAAATTAACTCAAGAATATTATAATTATTAATATTTTGAACATAGTTATGATTACGTCACACTATTAATGAATAAAAAAGAAAATAATCAGGAATACTATTTAAAGATAGAAGATAATTCATGTGATGAAGAAGAAGGAATGGCCAATATTTCAAAAAGTATCATTCTTTTTATTCATTGCATTTAATTTTAAATCCTTTTAAATTAATAGAATAATTTAGAGATTTATAAGAAATTAGATGCCTAGAAAAGTTTAAGCTTCTTTAATTTAACATTTTTATCTTTTCAAAACTAAAATGTAAATTATTTACTAACCTATGCTGATATTTTAAGTAAAAAATATTTTTTTTAAATTTAAAGATCTTTCTGGAAAAACCTTTACAATAGAAAAAGTAAAAGATTCCTTATTATTTTAAAATGATAATATTAATTTTCAAAAAGCTAAAGGCAGATAATTACAGCTAAATATGCTTTGCTTAAATTTCAAAGAAGTAAGTAAATTATAAAAATTTAATTTATATGAAATATTATTTTTAATAATTAAACAAGTTACTTCTCTTTAAATAAAGATAATATTATCGATTTCAGCCATCATTTATTTTCTTCAAAGAATCTTTTACAGCTTCAACTTGATCTTTAGTAATGAATATATGCATCAATAATTTCATCTTAACTTGAATAATTTTAAAGATAAACGAATATTACAGAGAATGAATTTGCTTAGTTATCAAATGTGTTTTCTTAATATCCTAAATTAGTAGAATTAAATTTAATCTTAAGGTATAGCACGTATTTAAATATGAAAGTATTAATTTATATCCTAATTAAGTTATAATTATATTGGATCTCATGGAGCTAGAAATATCTTTTCAAAACTCCCACTTTGTAGTCAATTACAAATGATAGAATTATAATTGAAGTAAAACTACTAAATAAAGATTGAATGTAGAATATATTATTTTAATAACTTAGTAATAATACTTTGAGATGTGAGGCTGCAGCAGAATTAGGAAAGGGTCTATCTTCACTTAAAAATTTAAAGTGCCTAAATCTTAATTTAAAGTAAGATTCAAAGAAAGATATTCAGTTTTTGTTAACTATTTATTAAAAGTAAAAACTATATTAGACAAGAGGGAATAGAATAACTAGCTAAAGGAATAAGTAATTGTAATAAAATGGAATCCTTAGAGTTTGATTGCAAGTAAAATTTATTATTAATAAAAATAACTTGTAATTATATAAATCTATAAAAGATATAACCAACTAGGCTCAATCGGATTTAATAATTTTGGAATATAGATTTCAAAATTAACTAATCTAAAAGTATTAAAAGGCATTTTTGAGTAATTTAAAATTAAATTTGAATTAAATAAAATTAAAAACATATAATTCTAATTAAAAGAGGCTGTTAAGTGGGAGCTGGAGCAGCGTAATTCGGTGACAGTATTAGTAGTTTAATCAAATTAGAGAAGTTAACCTTATCTTTATTGTAAATTTTTTGATTAAAATTTTGTTTGAAAAATATTTTAATTCGGAGGAAAAAAATATTATACTTAACTCATAGACTTTTAGACACATTAAAAGTTTAAAACCTAAAATGAGAATAAATTGAAATTAATTTTTTTAATATATTTTAATTTTGATATTTAGATGTAATTAAATTACAAGCTAAGGTGTAAGGAGATTTTTTTAAGGGATAGAAAATATGGCATCAATGACTTTCTTAGATATTCAACTTGAGTAATTTTAAAGAAATAGTTGATATTATTCTTTAAAAACTAATATTTTTTAATTATGATAGTATTTAAATGTCAAACGAAGACGACACAATTTTTATTGGAAAGTATATTTAGAGAATGTTGAATCTCATAAGATTAGAAATTAGTTTAGGGTATTTTAAATAAAGAATATTTAACTAATTTATCAATTTTTAATAATTTAAATAAATAAAAGATAAACCAGAATGTCTAAAAATTTTATTATTGATCTTTGTAATGGGTTAGTAGATAAAAAATTAATTTATTTACAATTAGAAATTAGGTATTTGCAATTAATTTAAAATCTTATTCTTATTTCTTATTAAATAAAATTTTAATTAATTAAGATTAAGAGATTTATAATCATAAAATGTTCTACTTAATTGTATTTCTAAGTGCTGTAATTTGAGGAGCTTAATTATTTATTGTTTGTAAATTAATCTACAAAATTAATCATACTAAAAAATCTTTTTAAAAATAGATATTAATCTCAATAATTATTTTCAAGAATTTTATCAAAATTGAAGAACCTCAACTACCTTAGTTTGATTTTGTAAATTATTGATTCTAATTACAGAAATAATAGTTAAACTTTTATTAAAATTAATTAGTAATGAATTTGAAGATGATTCCGATTATGATATTATTGATTATCCTCAAAAATGGGTATAAGAATGTATTAGAGATTTACCTCATTTAATATATTTAAAGTACAGCTTTTTTGGATTATGAAATCTAAATAAGTATTTTTTATACAATTATTAAATGTTAAAATGTTTGCCATAGAATACAATTCAAAAATATTAACCAAACTTAAACATAATTTCCTTTTTAAATATATAAAATAAGAATACTTTTTAAAAATATGTTAATTTCTCATCTTTTCTAAAATAATCTTTGAAAAATAATCAATCTCAAAGGTTTTAAAATATTCAATTTTTGAGGGAAATAAATAGTAAGGTGAAAACATTTGATCCTATTCATTCCTCTAAGTTAACCTTTTAAAATAAATGTTCTAGCACAGCCTAACATAAGTAGAAATAAGAATAATGATAAGCATATATCATTTATTAATTACTGGTAGTTGAACTTAAAAGAAATACAAAAATTTACTATTAAACTATTAAAAAGTGGTATTACTAAATTAAAACATAAATAGTTAGAAGTTAAAAATTTTTTAATTCAAAACTTTACAAAAAATGAAAAATATTACCAAAAAATTTGAAAAAACTTCTACAGCTAAGAAAGATTTTCATAATACTATAAAATTTATATCTAAGATTTAGTAGGTTATATAATCTCTAATATTTCTTTTTTAAGAGTGACAGATAGATTAATTACATATTTATGAAAATAATTAATATATTTTAATTTATTATTTAAAATTAAAATTGTAAATACTATTATAAAAATAAATTTAATAAAATATTTTCTATAAAACTATCAATTTTTAATAATTAATTAATTTAAAAATAAAAATAAATAAATTAAGGAATTAAACCTTCAAAGTGTATTGTTAAATTAAACAATTTGTAACTAACTTTACTTTTTTATTTAATAAAGGTTTTAAATTTTTATTTCAATATTCCCATTAGTAGATGATGATAAATGAAATGATAGAAGTATTAATAAAAGAAAAATTAAAAATTTTAAAGCCAGAATGGCTATATGTACTACTTCATCTATTTATTATTATTTAATTTATAGATATCTTTGTCATAATATTTACATCAAATATTCAGTAATTTAATCTTATACCTAATATAATTCAGCAAAATTATGTATTCTCTCTAATCCTTAATAAACAATGAAATATAATTATTTGAAAAGATTTAGATTAAATTCATATTTAATTTCCCTTTACACTTTAAAAATAAATAGTTAAATTTTTTAATAAATATAAAAATTTATTAATTATAACAAATAATGCTTCTTTAAACAATAAAAGTGTCTATTCGAAAAAACATATTTAATTCATTCATAAAAAAAAATAATGATAATTAAATAAATAAATTTCTTTATCTTTGTGATAATTTTAGTATCCATTAACAATTGAAAAATGTAAGAAGAAATAGCTAAGATAATAGAATAAATATCAACTTTCTATTGCTAAATTCCAAATTGTGATGTCATTACAATTCTTAATACCTAAAATAAATTATCTGAAGAATATTATAATTATTCCTATTTAGAACATAATTATGACTATGTTGCTCTTAAAATGAATAAAAAAGAAAGTAATGAGGAATTCTATTTGAAGATAGAAGATAATTCATATCATGAAGAATATGAAGAAGCTATCAACATTTCAAAAAGTAATATTCTTTTTAATGATAGCATTTTATTTTAAATCTAATTAAATTAATAGAATAATTTAGAGATTTATAAGAAATTAGATGCCTAGAAAAGTTTAAGATCCTTTAATTTCACATTTTTATCTTTTCAAAACTAAAATGTAAATTATTTTACCAACCTAAACTGATATTTCAAGTCTAAATTATTTTTAAATTTAAAGATCTTTCAGGAAAAACCTATACTGTAGAACAAGTAAACGATCATTTATTTTTTTAAAATGGTAAAATTAATTTTTAAAAAGCTAAATGAAGATAATTACAGCTAAATTTGTTTTGCTAAAATTTCAAAGAAGTAAGAAAAATGATTTAAATAAATTAATATGAAATATTATTTTTAATAATTAAACAAGTTACTACTCTTTAAATAAAGACAATATTATCGATTTCAGTCATCATTTATTTTCCTCTAAGAATCTAATCCAGCTTTAACTAGACCTTCAGTAATAAATATTAGCATTAATAATTTCACTTAACTTGAATTTTAAAGGCATTCAAATATTACAGAAAATGAATTCGCTTAGTTATCAAATGTGTTTTCTTAATATCCTAAATTAGTAGAATTAAATTTAATCTTAAGGTATAAAACTACTATACTAAATACAAAAAATATTAATTTAATGTCAAAATATAGCTATAATTATATTGGAATTGATGGGGCAAGAAATCTCTTTTCAAAACTTCCTCTCTGTAACCAATTATAAATGATAGATTTATAATTAAAGTAAAATTGTTAATAATAGATCAATTCTCTATTAAATTATTTCTAATAAATTAGTCACAATAATCTTAGATGTGAGGCTGCAGCAGAATTAGGATAGGGTCTATCTTCACTTACAAATTTAAAGAGTCTAAATCTGAATTTAGAGTAATATTAAAAGATTTACATTAAGTTATTGATTTTTATTTAAAAAAGCAACAACTATATTAGACAAGAGGGAATAGAAAAACTTGCAATTGGAATAAGTAATTGTAGTAAAATGGAATCATTATAGTTTAGCATAATGTAAAATATTGAATTTATAAATGGTTTATTAATTAATATCGATTTATAAAGATATAATCCTCTTGGTTCTATAGGATTTAATTGTTTTGGTAGAGAAATTTCAAAATTAACTTGTCTTACAGTCTTAAAATGTCATTTTGAGTAATTAAAAATTAAATTTAAGTAAGATATAAATAATAAAATATTATAAAATAAAATCAGTGGTTGTTAAGTAGGTGCTGGAGCAGGAAAATTTGGTGACAGTATAAGTAGCTTAATTCATTTATAATAATTAACAATTTCTTTAATGTAAATATTTTTGATTAGAATTTGAATTAGAAAACATTATTTCTTGCAAAACTAAAATAACATATATTTTAATTGAGTAAATTTATTAAAAATATTTTCAATCTACTGTTAGGTCTAATCTTCTCACACCATAAGGAGTAAGAAGACTTTTTGAAGGAATGGAAAATTTTGAGTCAATTATTCACCTAAATGTTCAACTTGAGTAATATTAAAGAACTTATTTATTTATACTCTTTAACAACCAATGATTATTTAAATATACTAGAATATAAAATGATGATGGATCAATCTTTATGGGAAAATATATTTAGAAAATGTAGGATCTCATTAGCTTAGACATTAACTTAGGGTAATTAATTAAAAATTAATCACTTTTTGAATTGTTTATAATGAAATAAAAAAGATAAACTAATATGTCTAGAGATTTTATTATTGATCTAGGTTAAGGGTTAAAATAGTTTAGGAAATTAACTTATTTGAAGTTAGAAATAAGGTAACTTGAATTGATATTAAATAATTTATTAAAAATTTATTTTTAAGATTAAAAGATTTGTATTCATAAAGTGAACTGCTTACTAGTATATCTAAGTGCAGTAATTTGAAGATGCTTATAGTTAATAGCTTGTAAATTAATCTTACTCAATATAATTATTCAAAAAATTATTTTTAAATAGGTATCATATTTCTAGATTAGCATTTCAAAGTTCTGTATCATAATTGAAGAACCTCACTTATCTTTCTTGGATTGTGTAAAATTTATTATTAAAAAATTAATCTTCATTAAAAAATCACTAAAATAAATTAGAATTACAAATCAAGGTTATTATGAAGCTAATTTATACCCTTAAAATAAATGGGCATATTAATTCTTTTGTAAGACTATTCGCTTAGTTACTATAAAATACAACATAACATAATCTTGAAAAGAAATGGAAATCAAAATATTATTATTTAATTTTGTTATGCTTATAAATGCTAAATTCAAAATATTTATCTTATTATTTAATTTTAAAACTAATTTTGCTAATTTGTAGACAAAAAATAAGAGTTTAAATTTTAGTTTATCATCTTTTTTAAATTAATACAAGTTTTAACAATTTTCTAATTCAATTATTTTTTATAGATATTGTATTTACAAATATTAATAACATAAATTTTGTTGTTGGTCATACTAAGGTGAAAACGCTGAATCCCATTCGAGCTCCAAAGTTAAGCTCCTTCAAGCTGGGTTAGTACTTAGGGGAACATCTTGGGAAGTCCTAGTGTTGATAGCCTTTTATATTTTTCCTTCTTTTTAAAGACAAATCACTTTATATTACCTTATTTAATTTACAAAATTTTATTTCAAAAATTATAAATGCTGCTACTCTAAACAGAAAGAAATAGTAAAGCAAGTTAAAAGGATGAATTATTTTGCAATTTTGAAAAAAGGAATTTATTTTTTAAATACTAAAATACAAAAAAATAATATATTCTAATGTTTTCTATTATCTTATTTCATATATTAATTAATAGCAGATACTCCTAAAATATACTCTGAAAAAATGAAATTATTTAAGATTCAATAATTTTTAAATGCAGAGCATTTTATTAAATTCTATATTCTCCTAAATAATGAATAATGTTAATATAATTTTCTAAATTTTGAGAAAATAATCAAATATTATTACCAATGTATTAGTAATTAATCATTAATTTTAATTTGAAAAAAATGATCTAAAATCCTAATAAGACATACAGTAACAGAAATTTCTTATGAATTTTTCTTATTTTTAATTTTGCAAATCATTCATAGGCTTAAGAGTAAAAATTTAGATAATATATCTTTCTGATTCTTAATATTATAGACTATTTTTTATAAGACTTTTTATAATATTTAAAAGAATTTTAAATTTTATTTTTTATTTGTTTTCTCAAGATTATTAGATAAAAACTATTGATAATAAAATTTTTTATTATTAAGCAAAACTTTTTATTCGGTCTATCCTAAATAAACAATAGAATATATTAATAAAATAGATTTATTTTAAATTCATATTTAAACACTCTTTATACTTTAAAAAAGAGATAAATTTTCAAATAAATTTAATAATTTATAAATTATAACAAGTAAAGCATCTTTAAACAATAAAAGTGTCTATTCAAAAATACATTGAATTTATTGGTAAAATTGAACAAAATTCTGATAATCAGATTAAAAAATTTCTGTATCTTTGCGATTATTGTATTATCCATTAAAAATCAAAAAATGTAAGAAGAAATAGCTAAGATAATAGAATAAATATCAACTTTATATTGTCAAATTCCAAATTGTGATATCATTACAATTCTTAATACTGAAAATAAATTAACTTAAGAATATTATAATTATTAATATTTCGAACATAATTATGATTATGTTGCTCTTAAAATGAATAAAAAAGTAAATAATCAGGAATACTATTTGAAGATAGAAGATAATTCATATCATGAAGAATATGAAGAAGCTATCAACATTTCAAAAAGTAATATTCTTTTTAATGATAGCATTTTATTTTAAATCTAATTAAATTAATAGAATAATTTAGAGATTTATAAGAAATTAGATGCCTAGAAAAGTTTAAGATCCTTTAATTTCACATTTTTATCTTTTCAAAACTAAAATGTAAATTATTTTATTAAACTAAACTAATATTGTATGTAAAAATTGTTATTAAATTTAAAGATCTTTCAGGAAACACCTATACAGTAGAACAAGTAAATTATCATATATCTTTTTAAAGTGATAAAATTAATTTTTAAAAAGCTAAATGAAGATAATTACAGCTAAATTTGTTTTGCTAAAATATCAAAGAAGTAATATAAATGTTTCAAATTTAATTTATAAGTAATATTATTTTTATAATTATACAAGTTACTACTCTTTAAATAAAGACAATATTATCGATTTCAGTCATCATTTATTTTCTTCAAAGAATCTTTTACAACTTCAACTAGATCTTCAGTAATAAATATATGTATTAATAATTTCATATTAACTTGAAAAATTATAAAGGTATTCAAAAATTACTGAAAATGAATTCGCTTAGTTATCAAATGTGTTTTCTTAATATCCTAAATTAGTAGAATTAAATCTAATCTTAAGGTAAACACTTATTTAAATAAGATATTATTAATTTATATCCTAATATAGTTATAATTATATTGGATCTCATGGGGCAAGAAATCTCTTTTCAAAACTTCCTCTCTGCAGCCAATTATAAATGATAGATTTATAATTGAAGTAAAATTATTAATTATAGATAAAATGTCTATTAAGTTATTTTTAATATATCAGCCATAATAATCTTATATGTGAGGCTGCATCTGAAATAGGAAAGGGTCTATCTTCACTTACAAATTTAAAGAGTCTAAATCTGAATTTAGAGTAAGATTCTAAGACTAACATAATGTAACTGATTTTAATTTAAAAAAGCAACAACTATATTAGACAAGAGGGAATAGAAAAACTTACAAATGGAATAAGTAATTGTAATTAAATGGAATCATTATTGTTTAGCATAAAGTAAAATATATTAAATTTATAAATGGTTTATAAATTAATTGCAATTTATTAAGATACAATCCTCTTGGTTCTATAGGATTTAATAGTTTTGGTACAGAAATTTCAAGATTAACTAGTCTTAAAGTCTTAAAATGTTATTTTGAGTAATTACAAATTAAATTTAATTAAAAATTAAATTTAGTTAAAATTTATATAATAAAATATGTTAAAATAAAATCAGTGGTTGTTAAGTAGGCACCGGAGCAGGAAAATTTGGTGACGGTATTAGTAGCTTAATTAATCTAGAAAGATTTACTATTTCTTTAAAGTAAAGATTTTTGATTAGATTTTGAATTAGAACACCTTATTTCTTAAAAGAAATAATTGGAATTCAGAGATTTATTAAATAGTTTAATCATAGTTAAAACTGATTTCTTACATAATAAAAAATAATAATTTTATTTTCAATAAATTTATTTATAATATTTTCAATTTACTTATAGACCTGATCTTATCACACCTTAAGGAGTAAGAAGACTTTTTAAAGGAATGGAAACTTTTGAGTCAATGACTCACCTGAATGTTCAACTTGAGTAACATTAAAGAACTTATTTACTGAAAATCTTTAACAACCAATGATTATTTAAATATTTTAGAATATAAAATGATGATGGCTCAATCTTTATGGGAAAATATATTTAGAAAATGTAGAATCTCATTAGCTTAGACATTAATTTTGGGTAATTAAATAAAAATTAATCACTTTTTGAATTGTTTATAATGAAATAAAAAAGATAAACTAATATGTCTAGAGATTTCATTATTGATTTAGGTAAAGGGTTAACATATTTTAGGAAATTAACTCATTTGAAGTTAGAAATAAGGTAACTTGAATTAGTATTAAATAATATATTAAAAATTAATAATTAAGATTAAAAGATTTGGATTCATAAAGTGATCTGCTTACTTGTATATCTAAGTGCAGTAATTTGAAGATACTTATTATTAATAGCTTGTAAGTTAATCTTACTCAACACAATTATTCAAAATAAAATTTTTAAAAATAGATATCCTATTTCTATAGAAGAATTTTAAAAATCTTTATCATAATTGAAGAACCTCACTTATCTTTCTTGGGCAGAGTAAAGTTTTATTACTAATAAATTAAACTATTTAAAAAATTATGAAATAAATTAGAATGATAAATATAAGTTATGATGCTTATTTTTACCCTTAAAATGAATGGACATATTAATTTTTTTGTAAGTCTATTCGCTTAGTTTCAATAAAATGCAAAACAATTTAATATTGAAATGAAAGGTAAAAAGTATTATTATTTAATTTTTTTGTCTTATTAAAGTTAAATTCAAAATATCTATCTTATTATAATTTTAAAATTAATTTTTGTATATTTGTAGATAAATATATAAGTGTTTTGAATAGATAAATTTTACTTAATGTAAGTTTAAAAAATTATCCTATTTTATTAATTTTTATAGATATTGTATTTATAAATATCAATAGCATTAATTTTGTTGTCGGCCATACTAAGGTGAAAACACCGGATCCCATTCGAACTCCGAAGTTAAGCGCCTTAAGGCT